>MU730236.1:115291-125875 GCA_026770625.1 Nicotiana glauca
CCTCCTCCCCCCTCTCATCATCTTCTTCTTCCGCCCAAAACCAGCGCCACCCCACCCCCTTCATCTTCTTCATATTCCTTCAAACCAGCGCACCCCTCTCTTGCCGGAAAATTACTCTCCGAGCAAATCTTCGTCTGAAAATTACTCTCTGAGCTCTGGAGTTCATAGGCAGTGGAATTTTGTGATGAAAGGGGTAATTTCTGGTGATTTTCGATAGCTTGTTCGAGTTTTAATGGAGATTTTAATGGTGGCTTCGATCGCCGGAATTGAAGCTCTGGTGGTTCAATGGTGAAGATGGAATATTTTGGGAAGAAGTGAAATTAATGTGTGGAAAATAAAATATAATGGGACCCACATAAAATAAAGTTAAATTTAAAAGAAAAAAGAAAAAAACCTTAATTTTGAGGGTTTCACGCGCTTAGAATTAAGTGTAAAGCACACACTTTGCCATGTCAGCGTGAAGGGTTTGCGAGGTCGTACTTTAGTGGACTTGAAGTGTCTAAATGGTAAAGGGTTCAGTTGAAGTGTCTGACTGACCGTTGAGGACAACTTGAAGGGATCGTTTATGTATTTCGCCATATCTAAATGAGTCAAGAGAAAAAGATTGGTGATACGTCCTTGATATTAAGAGACGCAGATAAAGATGGCATCACAATTTTGGAGCTGGGAGCGACAGAGGAGCTTCCGCTATTCATATTTTCCCTCTATAATTTAGAGGCGAATCTAGGATTTGAAGTTTATGGATTCCTGTCGCAATCTCAAATTAAGTTACCATAATAACTGGGTTCACGGTTAAATATTTATAGATATTTAGTAAAAAATTTAATAAAAATACAGAGTTTACGTAAAAGTTACTGGATTTCCGGGAACCCATATACTATACTCTAGATACGCCCTTGCTCGATATGAAGTTTTCTTGCTTAACTCAAATAGGGGCGGATCCAGCTTTAAGGTTGTGGGTACCTGTAAACCCAATTTTTACTCAAACCTCTATTTGTATTAAAAAATTTGCTGAATATAAATAATCTTTGACTAGGAACACAGTTATTAAACCTTTGTATTAAATCTATTTGTATATGTAACTCGGACTGTTGTAGGAACCATAAACTTTAAATCTTGAATTCGCCTATAACTCAGGTAAAATTGTATTCGTTTGTCATAGCTAACCAAGTTGAGAATATGCTTTACTCATCTATGTGGCTAAGGATAACAATTTATTTAGGACGCACACCCCAATGTTTATTGGATTAGTATAATACTTGATGTGAGCTTTTTTTCCTGTACATGGTCTTTGATTGCTTGTCACTTTTTATATTCAGAACCTGTTTCTACTATAGTGTAATTGAGAACTGACGGACAGTAGGCAATCCATTAATACAAAATTGAACAAAGTCGCATTATATAATTATGAGATTAAATCATGGCCTCTATTAGCATAATATATGTCTTCACCTATTAGCGAAAAGAACTTTATATTGTCTCCCTTTTGGCAACTCCATCGGAACCAACTATACAACAGTATCAACAGAATCTAGAGGGTTTTTCTTCTGTCAAAATATGTTTGTGCTAGTGTTTGTTTGAAGTTGACTGCTTTAGAAAACTTAGATGCCTTGCAAGGCACTGATGATATCGTATAATATGTGAATGTTTAGTTATTAATATAATATCCTTTTCGTTCAAAAAAAAAAAAGAAAAGAACTTTATATTTTGCAAGGTTGACGTGTTGCTCTAATATACAAACAATGTGTTTTTTCCCTTTTTTGAGGAGTTAAAAGTAAAAGACGAGCAAATAAACCAGCAACAAAGAATCAGTCATTTCCATCTTGTGCAAGACATCCCAGAAGTGCCAACCCTGTATCACAATTGATCCCTACTCCCAGGCAAATATCAAAAACTTGCATTCTACCAACTTTTAACCTGAACCAATTAAAGCCACTTTGATGACTTACTGTTCGACAGTAGTACTACCAGAAAAACCCAGCGAACTGAGGCACTCGAAAAAAGAGGCAGACTGAGCAGGAACGAGAAATTGGCCCACCCTCCTCCAACACAACATCCAAGCATCATATCACCAGAAACTATTGATCTACTATTTACTTCTGCATCTACACCTAGCAACCCCATTTAGACAAGGATCTAAGAAGAGTGACAATATCTAATTGTTACAAAAATGCAGCACATAATGATACCATCATCGATACCAAACAATAGGAGTAGATGTGCTGTGGGGTGGTGGTGGAATCATGCAATGTTGTTGCCACTGATGCAGCCTTTCATTCATGCCAAAAAAACCAGCATCGATAGCAGTTCTTTGTCCAGCACTGACACTGTTGTCTTCGACATCCATTGTCACCCTCTCCATATCTTCAGCTTCCATCATATCCAACACGTCAGCCTGGCGCAGAACCTCGCCTCCTTGTGCTGAAGGAAGCTGAGATGGAACCCAGGGAACAACTGCTAGACACCCTTTAGAAGAACCAGATGAGTTCTCATTGCATTTTCATCACCGGCACGTCTCAAAATACAAGATTTGCTTCCCCATAAGACTGGATCTGTACAGCGCACACAAGCTGGTTACTGTTTTGAAATTTCTAATGCCGAACCAAAGTTCAGCAGGAACCAAACAAAACTAACAATCAAAGGAACAACTTAGTAAACCAAAAAGATGTTAGCTACTGCAAAGTGATGATGGATTAACTAATATGTGCAACATACTTCCTTTTCCCTCACGAACACCATAAATACGACCTACTAAGACTAAGGAATAGACAAGCTAGTCCTCTGCCTCTTCCGACTTTACTTAAAGTACTATCCTTCATATTGCTGGTTTAAGAATAAAGGACTTCACATTCTCCATGTAACTAAAGGAAGAAACCAGTACTACAATAACAGAAGCCAAAAACTGATAGCCCTAAGCTTGTAGCAATTTCTCATAGTTATTATCCCCACATTTGTCTCCCAAAATATGAAATAGAAGCAATAAATTACACATATTCACCCATTGCCCAAAATAGTTCATGCGATAAACTTTACTCGCAAAAGCTTCTTAACTCACTCGGCTCAAATTAATGAAACTACCATTTCATGCTAACATCCAGCCGGATAACACCCTAAAAACATCAAAAGCTCTATATATGAAGGAAGAAATGAAGAAAAGCTAAGAATGAGCATGATTTGACTTTCTAACGGCTCTTTGAATACACACGATAAAAACACCTCCAATTTGATATTTTGCTCCACATGATCTCAAACAAAATACTAAGAGAAACTAAATAGCCAACCAAATACTATCACCTAATAATAAATTAAATCCAAAACTCATAGAACAGCTATCGAACGCTTACTCTTGAATCCATTAGTGAACTGGGGATTCACTTTAATAGAAAAATCTGAAGGGGATTGCACCAGCGGTGTATTCATGGGTTTGAAAAGCACAATTGCCCTCTCTTCATTCTCAGGCACACTAGGCAGTTCTTCAATCACTGGACCATTTCTTCCTAGATCCCCACCATTTATTCCAAAGCTTTGATTAGTAGCTACTTCCTCAAAAGCTAGAGGCATCGGCTCTTCTTCAACCTCTTCAACTATTGGTTGCAACTCCACATCCTAATCAAAATGTAAACAAAAAAATAAAATCACTTGCACTGTTACAAACACAACAAACAACCATATGTGGACACCCCTTCGCTAGAAAATTACACCCTTTAGATAGGCAAAAATTATTTTTTCTTACCGACTCATATGTGTATTTACTTCTTTAAATTTTGACATCCTAGCTCCGCTATTGCATATAGCTACTCGAAGCAGCATATTTTATGCCCAAAAGAAGTGGGGATGGAGTACAACTAAAGCTGTACCAATCATGAATTTCAATAAGCTTTAAAGAAAACTACTTCCTCCATTTCAATTTACATGACGCGGTCATTTCCTTATTAATCTGTTCCAGAAAGAATGATACATTTTTATATTTGAAAATAATCTAATTTTAAACTTTTTATTTTACAGTGATAAATTTTTATAGCCACAGTGGACTTATTTACTTTGTTAATGGTACGGGTACATTTAGATGGAAAGTATAACAGAGAATAAATGTAGAATATTAAGTACAGGGTTAAATCCGGCCTCTTTTCCTTTAAGCTTTTAGGACCACAAGTTTAAATTTTTTTCTTATATTTTGTAGCGAGTCAAACTACATTACATAAATTAAACAGAAATAGAGGGTGTTTGGCTAAGCTTATAAGCTGTTCAAACTGGCTTATAAGTACTTTTTCGCTTATCTACGCGTTTGGTAAAATTAAAAGTACTTATAAGCCAAAAGCCATAAGTTGGTCTCCCCCAACTTATCAAGGGGTTGTAAGCACTTTAAGTTTGACCAAAATATTTAGTATTCTATCCCAAAATACTTCTTTTTAAAACAAAGTCTTCGTATATCCAGTTCTTCAGCTGCATATTATTAATTTCAGCATTTTTATCCAAACACGTAACTGCTTATTTTTTAATCAGCTTCAGCACTTAAAAAGTACTTTTCAGCACTTAATACTTATCTGCTACTCTAAATCAGTTAAGCCAAACGGGCTCATACTTACAGCTACTACATCACCAATTTTAAATGCTTGCAACAGAATAGATATACATACTTAAGTTTCTTCTATATAAATCCTAGATACTACTACATACGTGAAAGAGAACCCATCATTATTTCAACAGGACTACATAGAGACAAAAATAGTAATTACATTACTTCTGAAATTCTAAAACCAGCAGGACAACGATTAATCAATTTTGAGCTGAACTCATCAGCAATTAAACATATTACCTATTTCAAGGAAAAACAAACTAATCGGCGAGAAAAATCAAATAAATGAAGAAAAAAGAGGATGAAACTTTACCAGGCGACGGATTTTTGTGGCGGGAGAGGAAAGGGAGAAATCGTCATAAACATACTCAAAATCCTTCCTTTTCATCTTCAATGTGTTGTAATTCTCCATGTTTTCTTTCAATTTCAAAATAAGAATCAAATCTCTGAAAGATACAACACTAAATTTGAGAATTTCCCAGCTGATAATAACAAAAATGCAAAACAGGAAGATATTTGGATTTTTGGTGGGTGAAAGTAGAAAAGGTTAGAAGATTAGGAGGGTGTAGTTATAGGGAGAGTAATGGAAGCTTGTAGCTTTGAGCTTTAATTCTTTACTTTTTCTCTCTCTCTAGATTTTTCCAGAAGTTGGGAGGGAGAGAGAGAGAAACGGGTCTTTGTGTGGACCCACAGGGAATCTTGCTGGTTTGCTAGAATGTGCCACGATGTCAACTATCAGAAGCGTGTGATTGCTCCTTCCATCTCTCCTAGCTAACTTGTCCATTTTATATGACACGTTTTCTTTACCAAAATATTTTTTTATTTTTTTTCTAACATATGCACAAGGAAGTTACTAGAGTCTAGAATTATACAAGATTTAAATAGAAAAAAATATTTTTGAAAAAAATATGTTAGATAAAATAATATTCCATTTATTTTAATTTGTGGATAGTATTCAGATTTCGAGAGTCAAATGAGTGTTTCTTTGATAGGGATCTTTTCCTATGTTATTTAAAAAATATTTTGAATTGTTAATTGTTGTTACTTATAATACCTTTTATGTTGGTTTGGAATGTGTAATATTTTCAAAAAATTTAAAAATTTTATTTCGTAATTCGCAAGTAAAATTAAGAAGTTTGACTTTAGAAATATGAATTGTACAACATAAATTAGGACAAATGAAGTAATTTATTTGTTTTATTCTGTGTTGGTATTTGCATTAGGAGCCCCCCCCCCTGCTAATTTGGAATTTTGGATACACATCACCTAAGATCATTAAAGGGGAAAATACTCTCTATCAAGATTTTTTTAATTCTCATCGCCTGATATTTGCCTTAAAGTATGTGTATTTATATGCATGTTACCTCGCACTTTACTCGAATTTTGTGGAACTGTATATTTAATGTAATCTTGTTGATTTATGGTATTTTTATATTTAGGAGTCACTGGAAGTAATATGGAATAAAGCACGTTTTGAAGCAAAAAGAGGAGAAAAGAAGAAAATGGCCCTGGGATGCAAAAGCCAGAAGTGAATTTTTTCAGGCACCCAGCCGTGTCATGTCTCAAAAAAATAATCACATAGTCTAGACATAATTTCTAACACGGATCATAGCTCAAACAATCATACAAGTTGAGAAAATACGGGTATAACGAGGCATGATAGCAAAACAAGTCTCATAATAGTCTAAATCTACCCGCACACACACACGCTCGTCACCCAACACGTGTGTCACCCCAGCATATCCCAAGTATCAAAATTCACATGGATATTTGCCCTCAAACTAAGTTTAGATGTGCTACTTACCTTATAATGTTGGTATCAATACTCCAAAAAATTCTTACCACGCGATTCAACCTCCAAGAGACATGAATCTAGTCAAAGCAACTCGATATCATCAATAAAAGCCATAGAAAATAAGCTCAAATAAAAAAATTTATGATCTTGAATCAATTATACAAAGTCAACCCAAAAAGTCAATCCCAAACTCGCACCACGGAACTCGTTAAAACTCACAGATTTCGAATGCTCATTTCAATACGGGTTCAAATATATATGTTTCATCCAAATTCAATCTGAAATTGACCCTGAAAACATCAATTTTTACTCTCCAAAATCACATAAAAAAATTCCAACTTTCACCTTTAATTCACATAAACTAAATGTAATAATCCATGTGTAATTAATATCTAATACCACAATCAAGTAAGATTACTTAACCCTTTAATTATGATGAAATTATCTCTAAAAATTGCCTCTAGCCGAGCTCCACAATTCCAAATAATGAAAAATGACCGAACTCTTCGAAAAATAATATCTTCCCAGTAATTTTCGTATTTGAGGACAATCTGACGTATCTGCAGCGATAATGTTGCATGTGTGCATTCACTTAAAGAGCCGACCAAGCGCATCTGCGGTCTAACCCTCGCACTTGCGCGACCTTTTTTACGGACAAACTATTGCCGAAGCGCATTTGCTCTGCATTTGCGGACTCAGCTCCTCCAACTCAAGTCTCGCATCTACGCCTCTAAGGCCGCATCTGTGGCTTCACATATGTGACTAGACTTCCACATATGCATATACACGAGTCTCAACAAACTTCAGGAATAAAGCATAATAAAAAATAACCGGAAATCAATTTGAAATATGATTGGCCCCCGGGACCCTATCCAACCATATCAGCCAATCCCACAATATGACACTGTAACATTCCTCTAATTTATATGAATTTCAAGGCTCGTTAAATATAGAATTTTTTTTTTGTCTTCCTTATGGATTTAAACCCTTGTAATTAATTTTTGAATTACTTTCCAATTTATATAAATAGTTGGATATATAATTATGGGAATATTAATAGTTTAATATTTCTAATTATTAAAAATGGGTATCATTAATTTTTAATTAAGTAAAAAAAATAAATAACAAAAGAAAAAAATGGGAGGGACATTACAAAGCCCATAAAGGGCTGTTGGACAAAAAAAAAGGCTTAAGGCTTAAAAAGCCTAACCTTGGACGTAAGCAGTAGGAGTAAGAATTGCACAGGAACAGAAAGTTGTTCTGTTACGCAGAATACGCAGCAAACACAGGCAACAAAAAGGAAAATCTAGGGTTCTTTACCAATCACTAATTCTTGAACTAAGGTAAGTAAATGTCCCTATTGTCAATTATCCTATAGTGGTAATAGGTAAGAAGGGAATAGTTAATTCCCTTCTTCCTCCATATCAACAAAAAATATCATATTTAGGTGTAGTACTTTAAAAAAAAAAATTGATTACAATGCACTGGTTGTTGTAGAATCGATTGTTTGACTAGTGTCAATTGGACAGGGGCCTACGTATTGGCTCTAGAAGTTTTGAGGTGAGTAGATATAACCCTTTACTAAAGTGGTTTAACTCACAAAAGCACGTATACAAGGTGTTTGATGAATTGCTTAAAAGAGTTTATATTTATTTAACTAGCGCGAGTGAGTACCCAGTAACTTAGAATTGTTCTAGCAAAAGTTTAGATGATCTATTATGATATATGTGCTTCAATTTTTAGATTTTTAAATGTAGTTTAATCCCAAGCTAGCTCTTAGATCAAGTTACAAACCTGTACTACAATACTAGTATATGAGTTATCAATATATTTTGAATTTTTCTTATGTTTCTGTTATAGTTTTTACTAGCTAGGGATATATGATCAACATATTAAAGATGGTTGTTGATAGTTTACGTAGTACTACTAAAACTTAATACTATTGAAAGTTGTGCCAATTTGTTTTTGCTGTTTCTGTTTTCATCTCCAAATGTTCAGAATAGTACTCAATGATAGTGGAGAATTATATGTGAAAATTTATGAAGAAGAAAGAATCTTTAGAAATATTTTTATATGTTTATTTTATTCTTATTTTCAGATTTTTGTGTTATTCTAATATGCTATTTTCATGCTGAAAATTTATGAAGACGAAAGAATCTTTAGTAATATTTTTATATGTTTTGTTTTTCATTCTTATGTCATGCTTTACATTTACGGACACCAATATGAGCATGTGCATGATGTTCTATAAAGAAAAGATTTAGACTTGAAAGGTCACAATAAGAAATTATAGAAAGAAAAGATTTTTGGGAGTATCCTTTATTCTGAGAAGGGGTCATCGTCCAGGCCGAGGGTCCTGATCAAGGCATTGACTTCCTGAAACTACTTGTGCCAAAGTAGGGAGCACACGAACCGAGGATCTCGTTGCTGAGAATTTACTTAGCCATACTAAGGTATGATACATGAGCGCTGAGAACCATGAAGCGAGTAGCACCTCGTGGATTGGGCCTATTCGATCAGGTTAGGATCGAACCCGTGCCGATCACACGGTGACTGAGACAGAATTAAGTCAGGATAGTTGGAACTCCCAAAGTATAAAGTGAAGTATTTTTTTAAGAAAGAAAAAGAAAATAATTCCTTTTAGAATATTCATAAATTGCTATTATGCAATTATTTTAGAATTTTTCTTATAAACTTTATGTTTTACATGCATTTAGAACCTTTGCTCGTAATATATATGTTATTAAAGTTTCTCCCCCTGTTGTTGGGACTCACTGAGTACAATGGATGGTACTGACGTTCTCTTTTGGGAACCTACATTGGTCTGCGGTACAACGTAGGAACCGTTTGCAGGCGAGCAGGCTACGAGTTAGGACTTCATTCCCTTCCAGTGATATTGGTGAGCTTCGCTTTTGTTCGTGGAGTATTCTTAGAGTCATTTTCATTTAACTATTTCTTTGTTTATTTAGAGAACTGGCCATGAAATCTCATGTCCTGAGCAGTGCGTCAGTTTATCAGTAGAGGCTTTATAGACATAGTCATTGGGTTGAGATTCAGGTGTTACTTTATAATAACTTAGCAGAAATTTCAGTAGTTACTACGAATAAAGTTTTGGAGTTGATTTATTTAAATATTTGAATTAATCAAAAGTATTTGCTTAGAGTATTGCTTTGTTGCATATAAAGTTTGGAGTTATAATAGGTTTGATAAGTACAGATGGTTCGCTCGGTCATGTTTGGTGATCGAGTGCCGGTCTCGGCTTGTTCAGAAAATGGGTCGTGACAAACTTGGTATCAGAGCCTCAGGTTTATGGAGTCCTAGGGGTCTATGAAGCCGTGTTAGTAGAGTCTTGTTTATGGGTATGAAGCGTGCCATACTTATAAACAGGAGGCTACAAGCATTTAGGAAAAATCTCATTTTTTTGTCATACTTTAGATTATGCAGTAGATCCTACCTCTAAGGAATTATCTAATATATTCGTTTCTCCAAAATTCGCAGAAATGGCTCGTACTCGCAACTCTGACACCGACACTCAGGATGCTGCTCAAGAAACTCTTGCTACTATTGTGGCCCAAGGCATAACTAAAAGGGCTTCAACCCAGAAAAGGAAGAGTAAATCCACGGAGGAGGTTCAAGTACCCCGGGGTGAACATGAGGAAGGGGTGGAGCATAATGATACAGTACCCCAGGATTCAGTACTGCCCCCAACAGCAGCTCCGGCTCAGGCAACTATAGCTCCCGATGTGGGTCAGATGTTTAATGTTGTCAACAGTGCTATAGAGATGTTTAAAGCCATTATGGACAACCAGAATGAGAGAAGAGATGAGATTCCGCCTCCATCAAATAGACAGAACAATTCTGAGTCCTCAAGAGTTAATAAATTTTAAAGTTGAGTCCTCCAGTGTTCCATGGTTCTATAGTTGATGAAGACCCGATGTTGTGGCTGGAGGGTGTCAAGAAAGCCCTCCGAGTGATTAAAGCATTTGATGATGAAGCTGTGGAGTTGGCGCTTACCAGCTTAGGGATGTGGCCGGCGCTTGGTTTGAGATGTAGGAAAATGAAAGAGATGAAGATGATGGTCCGCCTACTTGGAAAGAATTTGAGGAGGACTTCATGGCTAATTTTATCCCAGAAGAGGATAGGGAAGCTAAGGCTACAGAGTTCGAACAGCTCAAGCAAGGGAATAGAAGTGTGCAAGAGTACTACATGGAAT
>MU730240.1:4450-33374 GCA_026770625.1 Nicotiana glauca
TAGTCTAGTTTGAATATGGAATGGATAGGAAGCAGTCTCGTTTAGTTTAGTTGACTGGGTAAGTAATTCATGTCTCCAATACATTGATTTCCAGTTGAACTTAAAAATGTATTATCCATAGAGTGTTCGTAGATTCAATGTGCCATTGTGAATGCTCATATTTGCTCTAATTTCTTTCTTCTGTCCAAATTTCGTCTACCTTGTTATTGCTACAGTAATTTCACTCTGTCGAGCTGCTGAAGTAGTTAATTTCAGCAGCAGATCGAGCTATTACATACAGCAATTTTTGTGGATATTTGTCCAGATTTTGTCCCAGCTGAAATCTGCCTATTTTAAGAGGTGTTTAAGGGTTGCCTTAAGCTGTTGTTGTTTAATTAGATGCAATATTCTGATTATTGGTCCTTGTTGGTTTATTTGCTTGATGACTGAGCCTAAATGGCTCGTGTGTTTGCGAAGTTTTAATGTCGTTTGTGTATTGATCACAAATCAGTCGAGTTGCATATTTTCATTCATGCCTTAGTGTACGAATGCATGACTATCCAGACATATGAAATAGCCCTTGTGAATCTGATGAGAAAATGCTTAGGTTTGGCTTTTGTTTCCTTGCTATAAATCTGCTAAATAGAACGTGCATTTGCTGGTGTTTTTCAGTAGAAAGACTTTGGTAGTGATTTTAACCATGACTTATGTTGTCTCATTTATGTAGTATCTTGTATATTTTCTTTGATATGTTCTTATTCTGCTATTCGAACTTGAGGAAGATTACAATTTAATGAAAGACTACTTGCAAAATTTGGGAACTACACAATTGTCATCGTGTAAGGCATGGCAGATTGGTTTTTTCTTGCCAATTTCTCTTTANGGAGATATACTATAGGGCGTTTCGAATAAATTATGTGATGTCCTTCGTAATATCAATATTTTCTTCCGTATTTTCTGGATGGACGTGCTTGTGAATACTTTGAAGTTAGCTAGCCTCCTTATCTTGTGACTCTAAAAAACACATATGAACAAAACGGCTTTTGTAAATAAACTCCAATTGCATGGACCTTGCTTAATTAATTTTGGTCTAATCCTTAGAACTTGGGGCAAGCCATATAGCTAATTTCATGGCCTTCCCAAAAGATAACAACACGTTAGCCTCTTTAGGCGCGATTTTAACTAAGCTTACTTCCTTAAAATGGGGTGTGCATTGAATGCAACCCAAATCTAAATCCCGGCGAAATCAAAATGCGTTGTTAATCACGTGTACCCTGGTGGTAATGCGGTTAAAATGCGTTTTCATGACGTTGTAATTCTTAAAATAAACCAATAATGGAAAAATGGCCAGAATTTGGAGATGAGCCTCGCTAAACCCAAAATAATTGTGGGGCTCTCGATAATTGATTATTAAAAATAGTTAGAATTTGAAGGGGCTATTTTAGCAAATTTCAATGGCCTTTTCAAAAATTTCATCACACTAGAACCGTTAGGCGCGATTTTAATTAAAATTACTTCCTTAAAATTCGGGTGTGCATTGATTGCAACCTAAATCCAAATCTCGACAAAGTCGAAGTGCGTTAACAAAAATGGGTGCCTTGATGGCAACGTGGTCGGAAACGTGCTTTCACAATGTCGCAAGTCTTTTCAAATAAATAATAATAAATAAAAGCACATAAGTTAGCATGTAATAAAATCAGATAAAATCAAAATACANGGAGTGCCTAACACCTTCTCCCGGATTAACAGAATTCCTTACCCGGATTTCTAGTTCGCAGACTGTAACAGAGTCAAACTTTCCTCGGTTCGGGATAATTTGGTGACTTGAGACACCATTATATTCTCAAGTGGCGACTCTAAAATTTTTAAATAACTAATCCCGTTCCGACCGTCCTTTAATTGGAAAAACTCTTTTTATTATATCCTTCGCGGGGTGTAAGCCGTAAATAAAGAGGTGTGACACTTTGTTTAGACATTCTGGAGTTAGAAAATTTTCTCTAGCTTGTGGTTTCATGATATTCTAGGTTTTGGGAGATTCTTTGTTCAGTTTTCAGAGAGTGGTATTGTATATGCCAAATGATAAACCTTTTTATTATGTTATCCGTAAATTGCTAGTTTCATATTTTATTTTCTCTTTTTCTGCGAATTGTTAGGCTTACCTAGTCATAGAGACTAGGTGCCATCGAGACAGTTCATGGAGGGAGAACTTGGGTCGTGACATTTTGATAAAGAATTTGGGTTTTCACTGATATACTTGAAAAGCGGAACTATTTTCGAAAAACTATGAAACGGATGAACATTTTATATCTGAGCTACTTATTTACTCGCTTTAAATTCTTATGAACTATTATTGGTTATTGGTATATGACACGATCTATGTTCCAACTCATCACTACTTTCAACTTGATGTTAGGTTTGTTACTTTTTGAGTACATGAGTTCGGTTGTACTCATACTAGACTTCTTGCACATTGCGTGGAGATCTCGGATGCTGATGTTGCTTTGTTTGATTAAAGCTGGAATGGAAGATGTATCTGCGTCTCTGTTGTAGTTGTATCTTGTTCATGGTAGCCTTAGATATTAAAACTTTATTTATTACTTTTCAAACAGAAAGTGTATTTAGTTCATATCAACTTTGTGAACTCTATTCTTAGAAACTCATGATTGTACTATAAGTTCTTGGGAAATGTATAAGATTCAGATAATTCATTTGTTTAATTAATTTATTAAGTTAATTGGAAATGGATAATTGTTAATCGGCTTACCTAGCGTGTTGGGTTAGGTGTCATCCCGATTAGTGGATTTTGGGTCGTGACTTTATCACTTCCTTTATGACTTGATTCAAGTGGCGTTAGTGTTCCACAATCGGTTCGAGCCCATCCTCTATGAGAATTTTGTGCATGCAAAACGCTGGCCTTATACCCTGAACGTCAACCATGGTCTATCCAATTACCCATTTGTGCTCTCTAAGCACGCGGAGTAGCTTTTTCTCCTGCAGAATAGATAACTCAAAAGGTACAACAACAAGAAAAGTTTTATCACCACCCAAATAAGCATAATAAAGATGAAAGTGTAAGGGCTTGATTCCAATTTGGGGGCTTCTTCGATAGATGGATTAGGGGTGGACTAGTTGGTCTATCTAGAGGCTCAAAATCAATCAATCCTTTGATGTAAGAATATACATCCAGATAATGCACCATCACCTCATTATCCAAGTCATTGTTGTCAAATAACATATAGATTCATCTAGATATGCACTCACATCATTTATTTCTTATTCTTTTTCAATCAAAAATATCATAGCCAGATCCTTGTAGTTACTTTACAGCTAGATTGACTTGTACATATTAAAGACTGCTTCCACATTATCAACCCAGAGAATCATTTTTCCTTTACAAACTTTTATCACAGCATCATCGGTTGGTAAGAGAGGTCATTCCAAGATGATGGGGACATGATCATCAATATCATAGTCTAGTGTAATGAAATCTTATCGAAGAATAAATTACCCTACCTGTATTAACACATCTTCTATCAACCCCCCTTCCCCCCTCTCAGGATGGACAATATATCTATAAGCATGTTGCAACATGACAATAGTTGGCCTTGGGCACCCAACCCCAATTGACTGAAAATTAAAAGAGGTATCAAATTTATGCTCGCCCCAAATTACAGAGTGCTTGTCCTATAACTACTTCACCAATTTGAACAGGTATGGTTAAGCTCCCTAGATCCTTCAACTTTTGGGGCAAATTTCTTTGAGTTCGTGAAATTCACTCTTAAGTAAGTGCCCTATCTCAAACTTTATCAATCTTCTTTTGTTAAGCATAATATCATTGATGTACTTAGCATATTTTTGAATTTCACGTAACATATCAACCAATGGGAGATTTAATTAAATTTCGCTCAACATATCTAGAAATTTGTTGAGCATACTTTCTTCACTTTTATTCTTTAATCTTTGTGGGACTTGCAATTTGAGTCTTTTCACTTTCTTCAGTTTCTTTCTTAGTTTCTACCAAAGTTTTGGGAACCAATTTGCCCTTAGGAGTGACATTTTATTTCTTTCTTTTTGGTATTTCTTCTAATTCTATGCCATTCGTCAAAGTTACAGCATGTACCTGAGTATTCAAATTTGTATCACTTGGAAATTCCCTTGTAGGTCGAGTATTGTTTACCTTAAAAATTTTAATTAAAATTACATTTGATTTTGTTATTCTAAAAATACGTGATCTGTTTTGATGCTAGTTGTTATGCAATAGATTCTAAGTGAAAAGATTAGAAAATAAGATAATATATTGTAGACAGTGTAATAAAAAAATTGAATGGCTAGAAATCGAGGCCTCGGACTTGCGTATATGCGGCCTTGAGGTCAAGTCAGATGCCCGGCTAATGGCAGTCGATGGAGGATTAACAATTATGATAAATTTGATGGCGGTTCTTTATGACCAATAATGAGCGATAAATGAAGATAATGAAATGTAATAAATATAAGTAAGACAATAAATGTAAGCAATATCAAATAGAGAGTATGTTTGAGTTAGAGAGTAGAGAATGTTCTTATATTGGATGTAGTGTGTCGTATATATCTACCTTTATAAAAATGACAAGGGTCCCCTTTATATATGAGGGGGAAATCCCAATGTGACACATGTGTAATTATTACATAATGTATCTGGGACAACCACTAACCTGGTGCAGGTTGTCACTATTTGTGGAGGCATTGTCAGAACTACTCCTAGGCAACTTCCCACTTATTTGTAATAACCACCGGTTCGTTCTGCCCCGATACCGGGCACGAAAAACCCTCAAAGACTTCGAACCCCGAGCTGTTCTCCAGTCTTTTTGAGGTGAAATTACATAATGCCTTGCCGATCATGATTTTTGGTCTTTCCGATATTATCCGCATACAGATATTCCCCTCGTTTCTCAGAGTAAAATAAAGAGAAACGCCTCGAGATCTTGCCATCTCCGGTGCTTCCATTGAAGCAAATAGATGTGTCCCGCCGACTAACTGACGTAACAGATAGGGCTTCTAAAGGTCGCATCCACACAATCTTCAAAGTCTTTGAATTAATTATAGTGGTTGGTTTTCCTTTAGTCTTCTCCAATCGCACATGTTAGGCTTCTATATATAGTCGTTTCTTCGCCCTTTCCTTTCTACTGCATCATCGGGCCCCCAATAGAGTTTTTCTTTCTTCTTACCTTTCTCTCGTGTTATTCCCTAAAGCACAATTTTTCATTTCTTCTTTGTAACCTTTTCGTAAAAATGGTGAACACTTCCACCTCTATCCATTAGGAAGATATGCCTTCCTCTTCCATGTTTTCCTCTGAGGGTAAAGCAGCTGTTGGAGAATGCGTTCCAGAGGCCTTTAAGATGACCTTTGATTTTAAGGTTGAAAGACCTTCTTCAAAGCCGAGGAGATGTAAACCCGCATCTCGATACATCAGTTTAATAACGAACATCAAAATGGTGAAAATCGACTACTGCTGGGGAGATGCGATGTTAGTGTAGGTTACTTTGCGGGGGGATTATGTAGCGACGTATAAGGCTGACTTCCTCAGTGTGTATAATTATTCATTTACCCTTGGTCCGACGGTTCCATCCATGCCTTTGATAAACCACATGATCCTCGACTTCTTTTCACAGTATCAAGTAACCCTCGGCCAAATTCATCCGTCATTCTGGGGTATCATTTACATGAACAGGTATTGCGTGAATATGATTAAGGGGATGTCCTTCACCCTTGACCATTTGATCAAAAGCTATAGTCCCAAACTTTTTTGTGGGGGGCTGATTAAGCTCTGATGTTGGGCCTCGAGGGCCCACTTCGCTTGTACCAACGAGGTTAGGAATGTGAGGTGGATGAACTGTTTCGTCCAAGTTAGGACTTAGGACCTGATCCTCGTAGAGAGGATGTTGTTCCCCAAGAGATGGAACATGAAGAGTAAGTAGACATACTTAATTAACTACCCTTTTCATTCTTTCCAATGCATTTCCTCATGACCTGACTTCCTCCACTGATACAGCTGCCACGACGTACTTTGATGGGGTTAGGAATCTTTCAGGCTAGGTAGCTAAACTGGACTCGATTTTCCCATATCTTAGTCAGGTCTGGTGCGATTTATCCAGGGCTTGATGGGAAGCCAATGATCACCGTAGGGATTCATTCTTTGCTATAGTTTCAATTTTAAAGAAGTCATTGCTAATTGTGTTCTCATTCTTCGTGCTTGTTTTTTGTATTTAGGCAGGTCTGGGGGAGGTTTTCTTGATGAGAGAAACTCTAACCGATGAAGCGGGTGCCCCAAAAACCGACGAAGAGAGGAAAAAATAAGAGCGGAGGTCGAATTATCCTCCGAAATCTAATAAAAACAAAGTGGAAGATCCTAAGGATGATTCAACACCCTTAATTCCAGAAGCGTCGGGGAGCCCCCGAGTTGGAGGTGGAAAGAAAGACGATCCCTTGATAGCACCCGAATGGGGTGAGTATATGGATGTTTCACAAACTATTTAGTTGGAAGCTTCCGAATCACGGCTTGGTTTCATTATTGCCCCGTCTCGGGCTGAAGAGCCGTACGAAGGCGTATCAGGCACTATCATCGAGTCGGTAGATGGCCAAAATTTCCCTCGAGCTGAGGTGCGCTTGGTAGGCGATCGGGGGGAGCCCAATTCTGAAGCTTTTCAAAAGGAAGGGACGACCCTGATTGATTCAGTCGAGGTCATTGAAGTGAGGGACTCCCCTTCAGAATCAGCTTTTCCTCTAAGGGAGATGCAAGATGCCCAGAATAGAGAGTCTCTCGATGAGGGGACATTCGTTGGTGCTAAAAATATGTTTGAGAAGCCTTCTGTTGCGGCTGAGGAAAAGCCTGAGCCTGGTATTTCGCTTATTTTTAATGACATCGATAGGCTTTGTGAGTAGGTAATCTATTTGTAAATTCTTCTTGGTGCCCCAACCTTTTCCCTGCTAACCTTATTTCTTTCATGGTTCCAGGCCAAGGTGCTTTATAATCAAACATTTACCAATTTTGAAATCGAGTTGACTCGCCACGAGGGCGAACATAAGAAGCTTACCTCGAAAGTTGACGAGCTCATGAGTCTTTCTACTAAAAGGGAGGAAGAAATCCTGGTGGCCTTTGGGATTGCTTGGAGACGGCATCCTGGGAAAAGGCTCATCTTACTGAACAGGTTACATAGCTCCCATTTGTTTTTTGTCTGCACGTCTAACTGACTTCAGTGTTTTAATATCTTTGGGTTGATTTTTTAGTTTAAGGAGAAATATGTCTTTATAGGGAAGGAGCTTCGAGCTAGAGACTCTTAAATTCTCGAACTTAAGCGGCATTTGAGTGAGGTAATCTCTAAGAGAGATGCCCTCCAGGGAGAGGTGGTTTTGATCGGGCATTGCCTCGAAGATTCAAGGGTTGAGAGCAGTAAGTATAAGGATCTCCATATGGAGTTGGTTATTACACTATTCAGGTTAGGGATGAGGCCGATGCACTCGTGACCTCGCATAATGAGGATGTCGCTACTGCAAATGCTCAGGCCCAAAAGGTGTCTGAAGAGGCTGAGCTGCACCTGACCCTAACAGTGGAGCATGTCCTATTAGAATCTTAGATAAAGAGGCTCGAGGCTATATATGCAAGGGTCATTGATTTAATCGCCGAGATTGAGATGGTGAAGACCCTAGAAGAGGAAGCTACGACCCTGCTTCCTTCTGAAAATGAGTCGAGCAATGACTCGGGAGGTGATAAAAATGGAGGCGAATTCCCTTAAAGGGAGGAGGCCGTTGGAAACTTGAAGGTTATGGCCAAAGCTATTGAAAGTGTACTTTCTGAGGGGGCCATCAAATCCGTAGCTCCATTGATAGATTAAGGTTTTTATTTGTTTTTTGCTTTCGTAAGGGCTCCAGGTGTAGGCTTTGTAATCGTACTTTTATGAATCTTTTTATATATGTGTCAACTCTTTACCTTTTTATGTTTTCCCTTTGAACAACTTGCGACATTCGTTTGGCAATTGATCCGAAGTTGTGGGTCTCAAATTTAGACCCTTAGGTTCTTGCTACCATGGAACGTTTCGTAATGGTCGAAATTCGATCGTTTGGGGCTTGAGCCCCTAGCCATGTTTTGACATTATTTTACCAACTTTTAGGTTATCCTGGGTTTATCGACCTGTAATTCAATCATGTCAGCCCTAAGGCTATTTTTGTGGATTTTTTAGATTCTCACATGTTGGTTCGGTGCTACCTTCGATGTTAGCGGATGCTTGGGTTTTTGCATTTTTTGCCCTTAGGCCTATTTTAGTTAACAATTTCGGGCACAGTCTTTGTGTCCTTCTTCGACTCAAGCTCACTGACCATTAAGTTTTTGATTTTTGAGCTAGCTCTTAGGCACTTATGTGCAAGGTCGATACGACCTTTTAATGTAAGTTGGTGTCTTAGGCTCTTATGTTTTTGCATTTGGTTATATTCAGTTACCTATTTCAGGTTCTGTCTCCAAGTCGGGTTTCGACTCGAGCTCATTAACCCTTAAGTTTTTAAATTTTGATCTAGCTCTCAGGCTCTTACGTGTCGAGTAGATACTTCCTTTTAATGTAGGCTAACATCTTAGGCTCTTATGTTTTTACTTGGACTTATTCAGTTAACTGTTTCGGGTTTAGTCTCCGTGTCAGGTTTCGACTCGAGATTATTGACCCTTAAGTTTTTGAATGTAAAGTTGGCCCTTAGGCTCTTACGTATTAGGTCGGTACGACCTCTCAAATAGGTTGGCGATTATGGCTCTAACGCATTAGATCGGCACGACCTTTTATAGGGATTGGCGGTAGTGGCTCTTATGCATTGGGTTAGTGCGACCTATTATATAGGCTTTATTTTTCCTTCATTAAGGTATTTTTAAAAATTGTGTTTTGTCTGACTCTTTGATGGTTTGATACAAACCTCGATTGTGAGTCGTTATATGGTGATGAACGAGAACCACAAGAGGTTTTGCTTGGTGGCAAAGTGTTTCGAAGCCTATGGTTTGGAGTTGACATGGTCGAAACTTTTTTGCCTATGTCGAGGGTAGCCTGTTTAACCGATTCTTTTCTAAGTACTTTAGAAGTAATTGAAAGCCTTTGAATTTATAGCGACGGTAGGGCAGCCTCGAGTCGCGTTAGTTTGGCCGGAGCCTTATGATCATGGTTATTTATGTTTTGTTGTAGCCTTTTAATTCCCGAATAAAGTAGTTTTGGCATCGATATCGAGGGTATGCCTTTTTAGGGGTCTTACAAGTTCGAATATATAGCCTTAACTTTAAGGTCGGGGTAATGCCTTTGGTAAAGGTCTTACGTTTTGGTTACTTGGTACAAGTATAGTTTATGCCTTGTTTGAGGTCATATAGATATTGTTACTTGGTACATGTATAGTTTATGCCTTGCTTGAGGTCTTACATATATTGGTGTTGCCTTATATAGGTCTTATGTGACCGAGATTGCCCATATAGGGTCTTATGGTCTCGGGTTTTGATAAGTCAATGAGGTGGTGATTGGCGATAGTCCCTGAGACATTGAAGGTTTCTTGACGCCAGTTATTTACCTTGAAAATGGTAACGACAATTAGATTTGTAAATAGGATTCTGAAAATACGTGATCTTTTCCCGAGGTAGTTTGTGAGGGTTGTTAGTGCTAAAATGCAAAGTAGAATAATAAAGATCGAGTTAACCAAAGCAATGATCAACCTAGTAAGGGGACGTTTCCCGGGCGCAAAGCAAGCCACTGGGTACCTCAGAGCTGAGCCTCGAGCCTATCTCGGGCTTATCGAGGATATTCGGGAAGGGGATAACAAGAAAAGATATAGATAAGTGAGGCTCTATACTACTAATCTTGATCCAAATAATGAAGAACAAACGAAGAACAATAAATTACTAAGGTGACCTCGAGGTCAATGAAGACAGATATCTTAGAAGAAAGAGAGAGAGAGAGAGATATTATTCCATTGTGGAGAAGTGGAGCCACATCAATCATTTACAAGGTAGGATGAGTCCCCCTTATATAGGCGAGGGGACTCGGTATATTATATGTATATTAATTGTAAGAGTACAAAGATGGGATGGCTTGACGTGAGACCTCACAGTAGGCTCCAGATAGGTCGTATCTGTCAGGTGTAGCCAAGTGCCTAGGAGACTTCCACTTTAATCCCGACTCCGGGCCTTGCTTCCTTTGAGTCGGACGTCGACGAGCCCTAAGGCCGAGAACTCGATTGTGGCCTGCCACCCTCAGGGTCTCTGGGAAGGCTTCCAAAATGTCTTGATGGAAAAAAATCAAGACTTCTAATTTTGATACGTACAGATAGTTTTCGTGTTTCTCATGACGAAGTGATGGGAAATGATTCTGACACTCGACTCCTTGAGATCCTTTTGGCGACATCATGCTGGCGATCCGGTTCACGGAGTAATGTTTTGTAACAGATGTCGTATCTCATAGATTCCTGCTTGATGCCTTATCATTTCCGCTTTTCAAGGCAAGAACACTGCTGTTAATTCATTTCTTCAAGGAAGCAGTGATTGCACCCGTCGGTCAATTTTTCAGAGCATCTATGACCGTGACATTTCTCCCCTATAAATTATGGAGTTTTGTGGCATTGCATCCTCCATCTCAATACTTCTGCTGGTATGTTTTGCTTCTTCCTTCCCATAATCTTTTTTTACATTTGATTACCACGATGGAAGCTTTCTATCTTAAGGTTGTTTGGAGGAGTACTTCCGGGCTGCATCGAGGCGTTCTGCTGGGGTCTCTCTTTGTTGAGCATACATGTGATGTCGATATTGCTGCGGTTATTGTTATATTGGCTATTTCTGCTACCGTTGGCTCGAGGTGGCGATGGATGGATAGTTGGTTTCACCTTCACGTAGATGACCTTTCGGATTACACACCGCTACTCAAAATGGGGCTTGGAATACCCATTTCTGCTCATTTTCATACCCCGGTTCAACGTGGAACTCTGCACCGAGCTAGAAGCTTGCGCGGCTTGATGCTCGAAGAAGAGTGTTCGAAGAAGCCGTGCAAGTGGGACCAAGGGTTGTTCGGTTCGCTGCCATTCCTAAGTTTCCTTGGCCAAAGAGGTTCTTTGAACTACAGAGAGCTATTGTGTTTTTTGTCCCTTCCTGCTACCTGGTTTCTCTTCCTTGGAGACATCAAAATGGACAGATGAGACAGGGCTTCTGGGGTCAATCCTTGAGATACTTCCTTCGAGGGTGGAGTAGGTTTCAGACCTTTTCTTCACGTATTCCCCTTTGTAAGCTTTCGTACTTTGTATGTAATGATTCTTCAGAGACTTTGTAATCGAACAACGTGGCCCCTCAGGGCTATTGTATTCTAAAACTTCATAAATGAGAAATGAACTTTGCTGACCTCTACTTTCGAATTTGCTCTATTTCTGTATGCCTTCATGCCTTTCGAGGCTCTTCGAATGTATGTTTTTGGGTTGATGATTGCTGATATTTTACTTGGACATAAGTGTTTGCCTTGAATTTTCGTCGATCGACATGGGTTCTTTTTTGTACTATTATCGTCTTTCGGGACAATTCTGGGTCGGCCCGATAGATCAGCACTGTAAGAGTCTTCCGAGTTATTCTGAGTTCCAAGATGTCTGGGGGTACTGCTCTGGATGTAGGTCATCTTTGGGTGCCCCGGATCCCTTATTGAACTGGATACAGATGGCCCTTTCAGGCCGTATTTTGATAGGCTCCTGCTCCCCTCTTGGCGTTTGTTTCCTCTTATGCTCTTCGGTGTTTTTGAATGCCTTCTTTTATTTATGGCCCGTCGTAGTCTTCCATGATAGCTTGTTCTGGTCTCCAGCTAATTAGTAAGGCTCTTCCCCAATCTTTTTTGTTGCACTTCGGACCGATGGAGAGCCGATCGGATAAGATCGAGCTATCAGGGCCTACTGGTTCATTTGGAGATCCTGTATCGAATTCTGGGGCCTTCGGGAATGCTACCCTCGATGAAGGTCATACTCGGGTGCCTCGCTGAGCCGTATTTATTTTGGAGTGGATAAACCTTTCAGGGATTGTAAGGTTCGCTTCCGTTTACGGAGTTTGCCTATTTTTGGGGTGCTTTTTTGGGGCCTCGTTGAGCTTTGGAGATTGTTGCTTTCAGGTTTTACTCCTCCGAAGCGGGGATCACGAGCCCAAGCGCATGCCTTGCGTCTGGTATTGGTGTTTTGGAGCTCATCGTGACCCTGTTTCTTGGGGGTCGGGGGCTCTAAATGTGAAATGCTTGTCTCGGCACGGAGATAATTCGCGCGGTCCATCGAGCTTAGTTGTTTGCTGGAGGACGTTTCTTGGGTCGTGCATCGACCCTTCGATTTGTATCAAGGCCATTGGCTTCCTAGAGCTTACATATAGCAGGTGATTCGTCGTTGCCTTTCGTATATATGAGGTGTGGCTTCAGCCCTTTTCCGAGACTTCACTATTTTTGGGTAGTTGTTCTTTTGTTTCGGCATAGGGCTCCCTATCTTTTAAAGTGTGAAAAGCGTCGGTGCTTCTTTTATTTATTCTACTAGTTCTTCCATAGCCATGGTATCCATCTCGGAACCGATATGGAAAAGGGCAGAGAATGTTGTCCTCTGTACCGAAGAGTCGAAGGATTTTGCTCTAGAGACGGCATCCTTGATAATAGAGGAACACCTGGAGATGGCTAGGAAATACTACGAGTGGAGCAAGGGGCAATACTGTGGGTGTTTTCCCCAGATGAAGGCGTCGCGGACTCTGCTAATGGGTTCTTGAGCATGTACCTATATCCCTTTGCGTTCCGGCCTCTTAATAGGGTCGTGCTTGATTTTTGCTTGAAGTATCGGGTTACTCTGGTATATATTCATCCGTCATTTTTGCAAACGGTGCTGATGATGAGATTCTTTGCTGAGAAAGTCGGTCTTGAATTCATTCTTGACCATCTCATCAGGCTATATCGATCTTTTAATCATCGAGGACTGTTAACCTTGAGGGGTCATTCGCCCACGCCCTTTGTTGTTGATGATGAGGAAGGCGGAGATTGAGAGTGAGCTAGTTGGTTCTTCCGAGTCTGGATGACCGATACTATTCCTGTCGAGTTAATGCCATTCCCCGAAGGGTGGAATCACGCACGTAAGTGAGGCGTTTTGTCGCTCTTTTAGATTTTGTTTTTGGCGAAAATCAGCCAAGTACACAATGTTATTTCCTTTGTTGCAGCAACTTCATGGATGTCGGGCCAAGTTCATGATTTTCCTGGCTGGGTTCGCAGGTTGGTCACCCATTCATCTTGTGACGAACGCAGGTGGCTATCTATGTCTCGCGTCAGGTGGGCAGTGACCATCAAGGTACGTGTGTATGTTGCTTTTCTCCTACTGATATGTACCCGATATGACATTCTCCCATCTCATTAGTGCTGGATTCGTTGCTTGTAGATATCGGGCAGTTCCTCAGGGCGAGACAACGCTTTTCTGGAGAGCAGATAGAGTCGTCGGCCTCTGGGCCGAGAGATGGCAGTAACAAGAGGGACCGGGGCCCATAATACGAAGGAGCCCTCAGTGGTGCTGGTTGGGCTTGTGTTTCTGGAGGTGGGGTTGTTCCCGAGGTGCTTGTTTCTTGGAAAATTGCTCCCTTGAGTGAGCATGTTATGCCCAGGATCGGTTCTTCTGGGGTCATAGGAGCAGCACTAACAGGAGCATGTTCTGATCTGGAGGAAATCTGCCGTCTTCACTTTGAGGTGAGTTTGTGCATAATTTTCTCATACGTCGCATCTTTCTCTTCTTATTTTAATCTTTCCTGCATAGGCTTGTGATAGGCTTAAGTCCCCGTTGTTTCGTCAAAAAGCCAAGTTCCAGATGATTATGGATGAGGGAGAATCCCTTAGGCTTCTTTGCAAGGAGAAGGAAGTTGAGCTGCAGCATTGGTGGTATGAGGCGTATCGGAGCTCAAACTATGAGAGCTATTTGATTGAGCAAGTAACTTCATATAGTGTGTTATTCACATCTTTCTAATTTTAAGGCTAATTTCTTCTTGCCATATCAGTTGAAGAAAAAGGTAGAGGCCATGGAGTACCTTAATGGTGATGTGGACCGTGTCAGGGCCGCTTGTGAGGAGCTGAGAGCTCAAGTGCGGACTCAAGCTTTGGAGGAGATGAGTGCCTCGGCTAGGATCCCTGCCTTTGAGGTCCAACTTAACTTGACTCATGGTAATGCCAAAGTTCAGGCGAATATGATCGAGAGACTTGAGTCCAACCTTTCGAAGGTCAGGGCCAAGATAATTGAGGCCCGGGCGGAAGCAGCGTTAAGTCGAACCAAGGATAATCATGAGATAGAGATTTGCATAAAGGAGGCTACTGACACTCAATCTAAGTTGAGGCAAGCCCTTGATCGTGAGAAGAGGATCGAGGAGTATGTTCGTTGTCGATCCGGAGAGAAGTATTCGAGGAGGTTAGAGCGAGAGGCTTTATTCTCTCGGAGGAATTGGCCCAAGCAAGGGTGGACGAGGGTGATGCTCGATCACTCATCGTGGATGTTTCAGAGGGTGATCTTGACGGGCTATAGCCCTTTTGTGCAAAAAATAGAGGTTCTATCATTTTGTAACCTTGTTTGTAGCGTGCGGGACGTGCCTGTAGGTGGAGATTGTTTTTTGCATGTAATATAAGAAGAATTTTAAACTTTTATTGCTTTTGTACCTTTTTTCTGCCGTTGCTCTCAATCGTGTAGACTGATTTTGGAACTAGTCCCCGAGCCGCGTTATGGCTTGATCCTTGATTGGCCTTCCGGCTCATTCTCGACTGCATGGGCGAAGGGTGATGGACATTCGTGCTCCTGGGCGGAGGCAATTTTGTGGGCGCGTGGCCTGGAGATTTGTCTTGACCGTCAATCGCATCGGTTAGGCCGTGCCTTCTGACATTTTGTGGTTGAATTGCCCTTGGGTTCAGTCTCCGAGTTAGGATTCGACTCGAGCTTAGCTTACCTTTGAGCCCATTTGGGCTGGCGATAATGATTCTCACTCTCTGCCCTTGGGCATTTGGTGATTTTTTGGGTCCAGTCTCCGTGTTGCGTTGCGATTCAAGCTGTAATTGACCCTTTAATCTTTTCGGAGGCTCCAGTTAAGTGTTATCGATGCCGCGCTCTTGGGAGTGTTATGATTTTTGGGTCTAGTCTCTATGTCGCGTTGCGACCTGAGCTGTTATCGACCGTTAAATCCCATTTGGGCTTTCGACCAGCGATGATGGCCTTTTTGTCGCTTGGTTGTTGAGACCTTTTGATATGAGGCCCGGAGGCTTTGCTTACCCGGTGACAATGGCACATACACTGTTTGGTCACGGGGACCTTTTGATATGAGGCTCGGAGGCTTTGCTTAGCTGGCGACAATGGCACTTACGCTATTTGGTCGCGAGGACCTTTTGATATGAGGCCATGAGGCTTTGTTTAGCCGGCGACAATGGCACTTACACTATTTGGTTATGGGGACCTTTTGGTATGAGGCCTGGTGGCTTTACTTTGGTTAACTATTTTGGATCCGGTCTCGGAATCGTGTTATGATTTGAGCTCACTTTAATCATCAAGTTGTCAATTTTTAGACTGGCGACAATGGCTCTTACGCTGTATGGTCGTAGGGACCTTTTGATGTGAGGCTCGGAGGCTTGCTTATCCGGCGACAATGGCACTTATGTTGTTTGATATGAGGCCTGGAGGCTTTTTGTAGGCTTTATTTCCTCTCGTTAAGGTCTTATTAATTATTTTTCTTGACCCATCGTTGGTTCTAAAAGAACCTCAATTTCAAGTCGTAGTTGGAGATGCTTCGAGCACCTTAAAAGTTTCATAGCTCGTAGGTCGAGTAGATCGACGTTTTTGTGATTTTGGTGCCGACGTCGTCAGGACTCATTTTTTTCCTGTTGAGAGAATCCTTATTTTAACCAATTCTTCGAAGTAGATTCGGAGGATTTTTTAGCAACAGTCAGGCGTCCCCAAGTCGCGTTTTTTTGTCGAAGCAGCCATTTTGACCGGATTCATGTGAGTTTGGTCGGGTCCATTTTATATCTCGAGAAGCAGTTTTAGGTGTCTACGCCGAGGGTATGCCCTTTAGGATTCATACAAATGTGACGTATAGCCCAAACTACGGGATTTTGCATGCATGTTGAGGTCTTACAGTGTATGGAGAATAGATCTAGTTTTGTCGAGGCTGCCTGTTAGGGTCTTACAATTTTAGATTTTCCAGTGCGTGGAGATTAATGGTAGTCTCCGAGTCATTGAGTTGTTTAAGCCTAAAGACTGCTTCTCGTGAGCTCAGAGTTACACTACAAGGGCTTGGTGAGTCCGGCATTTCGACCCTGCGGTCCTACGGATATCGGATTCTATAAGACTCCGGGTATCTCGAAATACATCTAGCGGAGAGCTCTTTTTATTGCTGTGGATAAGTCGAAATAGTCTTCTTCGAGGTGTGGAATGCTTAAAAAATAATCTTTATTGCTTGACAGGAATATAAGCTGTAAATATTAATTGCCCTGTTGTCCTGAGTCTGGTCCATATGGACGTGACTTCACTGATTATCTGATGTGCTTTGTATAACTCCATATTGGAACATTTCAGGAAAGGGGATCACGATCACATCGGGTACCCTTCCCAGGGTGTGCAGTCCTGCTAATAATTTTGTTGTCAGAACATTCTTCTTGTTAAAAACCCGATCGAGGAAAGAATTCCTGGCGAGTCCCGTGGTGGCCGCGGATCCTCGAGCGGGATCCAGAGCTACTTGAATGCCTCAGCTAGTTGCCTGCATACAGATTAGCAACAAGAAGGGAAAGGAAATAATAAAATGAGGCTACGTTCCGGGGAACAAGCCCTGCAGTAGTCGTCTTCCTCGTCCGGTCAAGCCTGATCGAGGATGTGATTGTACTTACCTTTTGACCTCATCCGAGGGAAACATTGGTCATGGGCCTAAGTAGAGGGATCCCCTCTTGCTGCTTGTAACTAGATGTTTCGGCCCTGCGTTTGTCACGAGAATTTACACCGTTGGAGGAGCAGGGTCGGAATCTTGTCCCCGGCGATGTATTCGTTGTTGTATGCAAAAAGCGTCTGCGCCTGTGCCACTCAGCATATTAGCCCGAGCTCGGACGGGCCGTGCAGGGAGAGCAATTTGGTCGTTGTGGCAATCTCCATTGGAAACCTATCAGAGGCCGGCCCGAGAGCGACGTTGGGCCAGATCGTCCTATCGGGTTCGGCCCGACCTCGTCGGTATAATTTTGGCCGATCCTCCTTTACACATAAATGCATGTTTTATTTGAAATGAGTTGAATGAAAGAAAGGATTACCAATACGTTAATGTGATGCCTAGGTGGAATCTCGGCATCTTTTTCCTCGAGCGAGGGGGCGTCCTTTGAGAGCATTTTCTAGGATCGTCCCTTTCCGGTGATGGGCACTTGCCTACATTCTACGAATCTTCGCGGGGTGCCTGCATCCTTCAATGGCCGTGACGATGCGCTGCGGCTCCCCGGTTCTTTTTTGTCCGATCTCCCGTCGTCCGTGGAGCTGGATCCAAGTTTGCTCGTTTGGCAACACTTTTGTGGCGACCTTTGTTGAATGGCGTAGTTGTTGCTCTTTTGGGTCTGTAACTCCGAGCATTTCGTGATTCTCGTGTCGGGCCGTGGTTTCCTTGGAGGGGTTTTGGTTGAATAGATCTGATCGACTCGGAGTTCCCAGCTTTACTTATAGTCCCCACTATGCTTGGAACTGCAACATTGAAGTTGCGCTCTATCGAGCGAGGTTTCCTTGCCGACTGTGTCTTGCTGAATCTGGTATAACTGGAAGTTCCTCGAGGGTGTTATCCTTGGGCTATTTCCTTGTTGTTGGCGAGAAGTGCTATACCTCGAATCATCCCTTCCGTTCGCGCTGCATGGACGATGTCTCCAATCATTCAGTGTTAGCTTCTCTCCTGGGAATCTACCAGGATATGCCAAACCCGAGGGGGTTTTCGAGGGTTGTATATGGCCTTGACTTGGGAGTGGTGTTGGTCACTGGCATCCGACCAAGCCTCGACCAGATATTCGATCAAGTTTTGCTTAAACTGCTCTGGAATCACTGGGTATGCTTTGTTTGGATTTTAGGTGAAGGCCCGTGTCGCCCCACTACTCAGGATCGAGGGCATTCTCGTTTGTCCTGTCGCGGAACGAGGTGTAGCTTCCCGTGATGATTTATTTCTTCTTCTCCCGGCCTTCGGTGAATTGGGCCCTTTTAGCATTATTTTTATGGCATCGACATGTGCTTCTACGGACCGTGCTAGTACGGTGAGCCGGTCCTCGAGATCAGGTGCCGAACAATGGTGCTACATCATGGTTTCTTTTGAGGGAGTTTTTTCAAATCTCCTTATCGGGACGGGCCCGAGTTCTCCAATTCGGAGGTTGCTCTTCCTGGACAGGCGTGTGTAAGTAGTGATGCGCCCGTGAGGACTTGAGGTTCTGTCATTCCTGGGGGATATCGTTGTTTCCATCTTTCACAAAATGAATTCCGGGATTGTATCTTTGGGAGATGTTTGCTGTAGAAGTCTCCACGAACACGATTCGATCTTTAGGATAAGGTCTTCTAGTATCCTTACTACTACAGGATAAGTTGTTGGTTCTTCATCGCCCAATACCTCGGGTACTGGCTCGAAGCGAGGAGATATTTTGGGTGCTGCCACGCTGGGAGTCTCCGGCAGCTCTGTAGCTGAGAGATAGCCAAATGCTGTTCCCACAACATTTCAAAAATAATACGAATATTAACTTCCCGTTCAACCCAAGCTGGGATTTTTCGGGCTTCCCGTTGGTTAAGGGGCTGCGTGCCGCTGTAGGTACGCGAGGATTTATTATATTGCTGCATGACGTGCAGATCTCCGTCCGATCGAACCGATCTAGATGTGCTATCAAGGTCTTGCAGCGTCGCGCCAGCCATTAGAATGGTCATACTATTCTCTTTGTGATTTTTTGGGGTTATCGCCCTTGATTTCCCTTCTCGAGCTGATCATTAACCTGAGATCGAAAGATCTTGGGCAAGAAAAAGTGTGAATGGTATCGTGCGTTTAAGTGATAAAACTAACAAGAGAATAATCACTATCATTTTTAGCCCCACTGTGGGAGCCAAACTGTTTACCGTAAAAATGGTAACAACAATTAGATTTTTAAACGGTATTCTAAAAATACGTGATCCATTCACGAGCTAGTTTGTGAGGGTTGTTAGTGATAAAATGAAAAGTAGAATAATAAAGATTGAGTTAACCAAAGCAATGATCGAACCAGTAAGGGGATGTTTCCCGGGGACAAAGCAGGCTAGTGGGTACCTCAGAGCTGAGCCTCGAGCCTATCTCGAGTTTAACAAGGATATTCAAGAAGGGAATAACAAGCAAATATATAGATAAGTGAGGCTCGATACGACTAATCTTGAGCCAAATATGAAGAACAAACGAAGAAACAATAAATTGCTAAGGAGACCTCGAGGTCAATGAAGACATATATCTTAGAAGAAAGAGAGAGAGAGAGAGAGAGAGAGAGAAAGATATTACTGCATTGTGGAGAAGTAGAGCAACATTAGTCATTTACAAGGTAGGATGAGTCCCCCTTATATAGGCGAGGGGACTCGGTATAGTACATGTATATTAATTGTAAGAGTACCAAGATGGGACGGCTGGACGCGAGACCTCACAGTAGGCTCCAGATAGGCTGGATCTGTCAGGTATAGCCATGTGCCTAGGAGACTTCCTCTTTTATACTGACTCCGAGCGTTGCTTCCTTCGAGTCAGACCTCGACGAGCCCTGAGGGCGAGAACTCGATCGTGGCCTGCCACCCTTAGTGTTTTGGGGAAGGCTTCCAAAACGTCTTGATGGTAAAAAATTAAGTCTTCTGATTTTGCCGCGTACTCCAGTCCCCGAGTGTTCGGTATGCTAGTAGTCCCCGAGTGTTCGGGTTTCTAGTCCCCAACTGTTTGGGATGCTAGTCCCCGAGTGTTCGGGATGTTTTTGATTCTGGAGTTATTTTTGCAAACTTGATATTGCCTAATAGAGGGTTTACGAGTTCCAAGCTTTCGACCAGGAGGTCATAAGAATTTGAATTTTTAATGTCGGTCCCCTAGTGTTCGTGACATTTTGGGCCCTGGAGCCATTTTGTAAAGCTGATATTGCCTCATTGAGGGCTTTCGAGTTCTAATCTTTCGACTCGGAGGTCATAGGACTTCGAGGTTTTTACGCCATTCCCCGAGTCTTCGGGACATTTTGGGCCCTAGAGCCATTTTTTTAAACTTTATATTTCCTTGTTGAGGGCTTTCGAGTTCTAAGCACTCGACCCGGAGGTAAAACAACTTCGAGTTTTTGACGCCAGTCCCCGAGTGTTCGGGGCATTTTTGGCTCTGGAGCCATTTTTGTAAAAAATAGCGAACTTCTTTGAAACGTGAAATGCTTTGATGGAGGGGAAAGTATTCTTTGATTACTTGATACAAGTATACATGTTCTCGCTGTCAGGGGCTGGATTATTCTATACGGGAATAGTTCGTTTGACCGTTTGGCCTGGTACATCATTTTCCTATAGAGATCCCATTAAACATGTCTTGGCTTCTCCAAGGAGGTGACCTTCCGGAGGGGATGCCCCCCCCCCCAGTATTCGAGGTTGATTGAAGAGAAGCCTTGAATACTTGTTTAGTCTTCCTAGGTAGCATATATATGTTGCCTCGTTAAAACCTTGTCGGTAAAAAACCCTTTTTGGGATGAAAAACCTGATTGAAGGAAAAGAGTGAAATGTGTGCCTTTGAAACCTAAGGCCGTTGAGCTTTTAGTAGTAATAACGTTTGAGAACTGATACATTCCAATTTCTTGGAAGTTGTTCACCTTCCATGGTGCCGAGTTTGTAGGACCCTTTGCCAAGTACCCCGAAGATGCAGTACGGTCCTTCCCAGTTCTGATCTAGCTTTCCTTTATTAGGATTTCGAGTATTCAAGGTAACTTTCCTTAGGACTAAGTCCTAGATTCCAAAATGACAGAGATATGTTCTCCTGTTGTAGTATCTTTCGATCCTATATTTTTGTGCGGCTATTCAGACAAGCGAGGCTTCTCGCTTTTCATCCTATAGTTCAAGAGCAGTAGTTGTGGCCTCATTGTTCGAGCTCTTGATGGTGTGTCGAAATCTTGCAGTAGGTTCTCTGGACTCGATCGATATCAAAGCCTTGACGCCATATACCAGGGAGAAAGGCATTTCCCCCGTGCTTGATTTTGGAGTTGTTCCATATGCCTAGAGCACTTCGGGTAATATCTCTCTCCAACTTCCATTTGCGTTTTCCAACTTCTTCTTTAAGTTTCGAATGGTGGTTTTGTTTTTGGACTCGTCTTCGTTGTTTGCACACGGGTGGTAGGGTGTTGATAGGATCCTTTTGATCTTGTGCTCCTCGAGGAACCAAATCACTTTGCTTCCGATGAATTGCTTCCCGTTATCACACGTTATCTCAGAAGGAATTCTGAATCGGCACATGATTTGGTCCCAGATGAAATTAATGACTTCTTTTCTCGTATTTTTTTGAAGTCCTGTGCTTCAACCCATTTTGAGAAGTAGTCAGTCATAAATAAAATAAATCTAGTTTTACCTGGCGCCGTTGGTAGAGGTCCGACGATGTTCATCCACTATTTCATGAACGGTCATGGCAACAAAACTGAATATAGTTGTTCACCAGGTTGGTGAATTATTGGGGAGAATCTTTGGAATTTGTCGCATTTGCGGACGAATTCTTTGGTGCCCTTCTCCATGTTGTACAAATAGTAGCATGCCGTACTTATTTTTTGAACTAAGGAATCAGCACCGAGGTTATTTTTGCAGGTGCCGTCATGGATCTCTCAGAGCACATATTCGGTGTCTCCCGACCTAAGACATACTGCTAGGGGCCATAAAAAGTTCTTCTATAAAGAGTTCTATTTTTGTTGAGCGAGAATTAGGCCGCTTTGGTTCGTAGGGTCCTCTACTCTTTTGGGTCTGCGGGTAGCTTCCCGCTATCAAAATAAGCGATATATTTACTTATCCAATCCCATGTTAGGCTAGTGCAGTTGATCTCGGCATGGCCTTCCTCACCACTGATTTGGATAGTTGAACAACAGATTCGAGGAGTATGTCAATCCTGCTCGACAGACGATCCCAGGTATGCGAGGGCATCGGTATGTAACGTATGTGGACCGGAGTCCATTCTTTGAAGCGGTGCAATGTGACATGAATTTTGTCTAACTATCTTTGCATCTTGTCTTCCCAAACCTCGAAGCTCCCATTTACCTGATTTACCACCAGGAGGGAATCGCTTTTTGCTTCAATGACTTCAGCTTCTAGGCCTTTGGCCAAATCCAGACCTGTAATCATAGCCTCACACTCAGCTTCATTGTTAGTTAACCTTGTGATTTTTATAGATTGTCTAATCACACCGCCCGTAGGTGGCCTTAGAACTATGTCGAGCCCGGACCCTATTATGTTTGAGGCGCCGTCCGTGAACAAGGTCTATATCCCACAAGATATGCCCGTTTTTAGCAAAAGTTCTTTCTCGACCTCGGGTATGAAGTCTACCAAAATTTGAGACTTGATAGTCGTTCGGGGCTGATACTCGATATCATATCCCCCGAGTTCGATGGCCCATTTGGAGAGTCGTCCCGATAATTCGGGTTTATGCAATTTGCTTCGAAGGGGATATATTGTTAAAACACAAAAATGATGGCATTGGAAGTAAGGTTTTAATTTTCGAGACGCACTTATTAATGCAAGAGCTAGTTTTTCCAGGTGCAGATACCTTGTTTCGGCATCACCTAGGGTTTGACTTACATAGTAAATAGGTATTTACGTACCTTTTTCTTCTCAAACCAGTACACCACTTATCGCTATCTCAGATACGACCAGGTATAAATATAATTTCTCGTCCTCTTTTGGGGTGTAGAGCAAAGGCGGTCTTGTCTGGTATCACTTCAACTCCTCTAAGGCGCGTTGGCATTCCGGAGTCCATTTAGAGTTGTTTTTCTTTCTGAGCAAGGAGACAAAATGGTGACTCTTGTCCGTTGACCTTGATACGAACCGGCCCAAGGTTGCTATCTGCCCGGTCATCTGCTGCACGACTTTTACATTATTTACCATCGTAATTTCTTTGATGGCTTTGATTTTGTCAAGGTTGATATCGATTCCTCTGTTCAATATCATTAAACCTAAGAATTTGCCCGATCCTACACCAAAGGCGCACTTCTCGGAATTGAGTTTCATGTTGTAACTTTTGAGGATGTTGAATGTTTTCTACAAATGAATCAAATGGTCCTCTACTCACAGGGACTTAACTAGCATGCCGTCAATATAAACTTCCATGGACTTGCCTATTTGATGTTCACACATCTTATTAACTAGGCGTTGGTATGTGGCCCCTGCATTTTTTAATCCTGAAGGGAATTATATTGTAATAGTACGTACCGTACTTTGTGATGAACGAAGCCTTTTATCTATCCTCGGGGTTCATCTGAATTTGATTATACCCCGAATAGGCATCGAGAAAAGTGAGGGTTTCATGGCCAGCCATAGCATCAATCAAACGGTCGATGTTGGGCAGTAGGAATGAGTCCTTTGGGCACGCCCTATTCATATCTTTATAATATATACACATTCTTAGTTTATTCCTCTTTTTGGGAACTACCAAAATATTGGCCAACCATTTGGGATATTTTACTTCCCTAATAGACCCTATCTTAAGGAGCTTTGTTACCTCGTCTTTGATGAATGCATGCTTTATCTCGGACTGGGGTCTCTTTTTTTCCTTCGCCGGTTTGTACTTGGGTTCGACACTTAGCTGATGGGTGGTTATATCCGGTGAGATCCCTGTCATGTCTAAATTGGACCAAGAAAAGCAATAGATGTTGTTAATAAGGAATTGAATGAGCTTTTTCCTTAGTTCGGGGGTTCATCCCATCCCCAAGTATACCTTCCGATCTGGGAGATGCTCGATCAATATGGCTTGCTCCATTTCTTCAATAGTTAACTTTGTTGCATCCGATTTCTTGGGGGAAATGAAGGTTCTGGGAGCGAGGAAATCCTCTTCATCATCCGCGGGGGGTTTGTTGGCTTTCCAACTCTTTCGAGATGGAGTGTATAGAATTCGGTACCTCTTCATGGACCGCAAATATTTCCTTCGCCGCATGTTACTTTATTCCATTCTTTGTTGGAAAATTCATCATATGATGCAGGGTCGATGGTACCGCCTTCATATTATGTATCCATGGCCTACCGAGCAAGGAATTGTACCTTGTGTCACTTTTAATGACATGGAATCTAGGATCTTGAACTGCATAAGATATGTTAACCGGGAGGGTGATCTCTCCTTCTGTTGTTTCGCCGTCTATATTGAAGTCGTTGAGGGTTTGGGAGGTAGGTATGACCTGATCAAGTAATCCGAGCTATTCTACCACTGTCAATCTAAATAAGTTGGCCGATCTACATGAATCTATGAGTACACGTTTAATTTGTATGTTATTTAAGATAAACGAGATTACCAGTGCATCGTTTTGTGGATGAGATAGAGTCTCGAAGTCTTCTTCGCTAAACGCAAATGTCCTCAGATACGCGGCCCCGGTCTGACCTTGCGTTGCTGCAGAAACCTTTATCTGCCTAATCACAGGCCCCTAGGGAACGTCGGTCCCCCCGATAATCATATGAACAATGAGCTGAGGTTTTCCCACTTTGCTTCCCCTATTTGCCTCTCTTTCTTCCTGGGTGAGGTTTTTCTGAGTGTTTTGTTGATTTTTTTGGCGTATACTCCTATTGGTGTGGGAACATACGCCAATGTGTTGAGTGTTGCATGATACGATATCGACGGGAATCGGTTCTAGTCCAACATCAGGGTTTTGTGGTGGTACACCATTACCTGGAATAACTGCACCATACTCTCTATGGTCTTCGATGGCGTTGTTATCATGTGCGTTTACTGAGTTAGACATTTTGACCTGAAATCAAAGATTATTGGACAAGAAAAGGTATGAAGGATAACTTGCAATATGTAGTAACCAGCAAGAAAATAACCACTATTATTCTTAGTCCACAGCGGGCGCCAAACTGTTTACCTTTGAAAATATTAATTACAATTAGATTTGATTTTGTGGTTCTAAAAATACGTGATTTATTTTTATGCTAATTTTTAGGCAATAGATTCTAAGTGAATATTAGAAAATAAGATAATAGCTTATAGACAGTGTAATAATAAAACCGAATAGCTGGAAATCAAGCCCTCGAGCTTACGTATACGGGGCCTCGAGGTCGAGTCGGATGCCCAGCTAAGGGTAGTCGATGGAGGATTAACAATTATGATAAATTTTATGGTGGATCATTATGAGAAATAAATGAAGAACAATTAATGAAATGTAATAAATATAAGTAAGACAATGAATGTAAGTAATAGGATAAAATAGAGAGTATATTCAAATTAGAGAGGAGAGAATGTTCTTGCATTGGATGTAGTGTGTAGTATGTATCTCCTTTTATAAAAATTTCAACTGTCCCCTTTATATATGAGGGGGAAATCCCAATATGACACATGCGTAATTATTACATAAAGTAGCCGATAAAATAACTCAATCAGCCTAGTACAGGCTGTCACTGTTTGTGTAGGCATTGTCAGAAAAATACTGCTCCTAGGGAACATCCCGCGTAGTTATAATAACCACCGGTTCGTTATGCCCCGACACCAGGCACGAAGAAACCTCGAATACTTCAAACCCCGAGCTATTCTCCGGGCACTTCGAGGTGAAATTATGCAATGCCTCGCCGATCGTGAAATTGGTCTTTCCAATTTTAGCTGCATACAAGTATTTTGTTGTGTAGGAAACTGACCAATCTGCCTCTCGATATTTCGAAATTAAGTCCTCAATTGTTAGTTGTCTAAAGTTGCTGGTTGTCAATTAACAGCTTTTTCAACATATCATTAGTACTTTCCTCTACTTGTTTGGGCGGATTTTGAGGCTTATTGTGGTTCCTTGAGGCTTGTATAGATTTTGAGAAGCATGGTTTTCACTCCATGAGAAATTTGGGTGATTCTTCCAGTGGGATTGTTGGTGTTCCCATATTGTGTATTGTGGTTCATTAGACCTCTACCTTGATGGCCCATATAATAAAAAAATTCAGGATTCACCGAACATTGGTCACTTACATGACCATCTTCTGAACCTGCTGCATATGATGCTCTTTTTATCTATTGATATCATAGCCACTTGGTTGGTTAATTTAGAAAATTTTGCTCGCATGGCTGACACCTTATCCAGTTGGAGTGTACTTGATGCTTTGTGTTTTATTATCCTTCTTTTTTCACCCTCCACTTGCTAGTTATGTTTGTTTGCAGTGAAGTTGTTCATTAGAGTCTGAATCTCACTATATGGCTTTTGCATGCAACTTCCTCTACAAGTTGAGTCTACATTTTATTTGGAGGTCTCATCCAACACATCCACAAAAGTATGTCCCAACACCTCACCACTCTAACAATGATGTGGGCAGTCTCCGAGTAGTTTCTTGTATATATTCCAAGCTTGACGAAGAGTCTCGCCAACTCATTATTGAAATCCAAGAATTTGGCTCCTTAGCGACGTTGTTTTCTTTTTGGGAAAAAATTTGAATAAGAATTTTCGTGCTAGATCATCCCACGTGTGGATTGAGATTGCGGACTCTTTGTTTAACCATTCCTTATCTTCCCCCAGCAATGAAAAGGGAAACAATATCAATCTAACATAGTCCTTTGAATCGTTTAGATAATTATAAGTATCCGTAATTTCCATAAAGTTCTGAATATGTCGCTGCAAATCGTCTTGAGATAGATCCACATACTGCCAATGGCACTTAATCAGTTTCACCATGTACTGTTTGAGATCAAAGTGATCTGTAATATGAGGCTTCAAAATTGCTTGAGTCATATTAGCAGATTAAGCTTTGTAGCCTCTATCACTAGTTGCTCTTTATTTTCCACCATATCGATTTGATGTGGCTCTACTACAATGCCCAACCCTACAATTCTTGCTCTTGCTTATGCCTCCATCCTTACCTTATGGAAGAGTCTTTCTAGTTTAGGATCAAAGGGGAGAAGATTGGTCAAAATGTTACTTCTTCTTAGTATTTAATGTAAACACCATTAGAGTCAGGAAAACAAAACAAATTAAATCTTGAACAAAAACAAATAAAAGCTGATTTGGGAAAAGTAGCTAATTTCTAAACCTCCGGCAACAACGCCAAAAACATGTTGGGTCCAAACACACACATGTTGCCAGAGACTTCACATCACCTAGTGCCTAGGGTATCTTAGGGCTCTAGCTCTAGCGCTGGAATTGTCTGTACCTATTACTTGCACCCCAAGGAATAGCACTTAAAGCATTAATGACTGAGTATATAATTATATTAAGGCAAACAACTCAAAACAACAAGAATAATCCATTCTATCTCAACCAAGAAAGTACATAGTCTGAATATGATTTCTAACATGAATCTTAATTCAAGTAATCAAACGTGTAGGGAAAACACAAATATAACAAAGCGTGATAGCAAAACAAGTCTGGTGCATGCATGCATGCCCATCGCCTAGAATGTCTTTCACCCTAACTCGTCTCATATAACATAGTTCCCAGGTTTAATAACACTCAAATGAAAGTTTAGATATGTTACTTACCTCAAAACATGTAGATCAAGACCTCAAAAATCCGTTTGCACTCGAATCGACCTCCGAGTAACTCGAATCTAGCCAAAGCAACGTAGTATCATCCATAATAGCCATAAGAAATAATTCCAAATGATAAATCTAATGTCTTGAATCAAATATGCAAAGTCAACTAAAAAATTCAATCTTGATTCCGCATCCCGACAAAATACACAAATTTCAAATACCCATTCAAATATGAGTCCAACCATATCAATTTTATTCAATTCCATCCCCAAATCAACCCTCAATCATTTTCACTCTCCAATAACATAGCCAGAAATCCCTAAATTCACCTTAAATTCACATAAACTAAACTAGGTGTAATAGTCAATATCTAACTTTAAAAGTGATTAAACATCACTTACCTCTTCAATTGCGCTAAAAACTATCCTAAAAATATCACTTAGCCAAGCTTTAAAACTCCCAAAATAAGAAATCATTCACACCCTTCCAATATATAAACTCTGCCAGTAAAATCACATGTGTGGTCACTTAACCGCTTATGCGGAACAGTGGCCGTAACTGCATCTCCCTCAAACCCAGCCTTCTGCTTCTACAGATCATCTTTTGCATCTGCGAGTTCGCTTCTACGAAATCCTTCCACACCTGTGCAAGCTTCTGCGCACACCCGTCCACATCCGTAGGCTTCCTCTTTCGACCTTACCATTTACCCTTGCAGTTAAAGGAACGCACCTGTGGCTCCCCATCTGCGGCCAGGTTTCTGCATGTGTAATTACACCAGGTTCAGTTGCCCTTCAGCCATGCAACACAATATTCAACAAGCTGAAATAAATTCGAAACACACTCGAGGCCTTCGGTTCCCCAACCTAACATACAAACAAATTCTAAAACATAATATGAACATACTAGAAGACTCAAATCACATAAAACATGACCAAAATCATGAATCGCACTCTAATTGAAGCCTAATGAAACAAATGAACTTTCAACCTCTAAAGCTCATGGCGAATCAAAACAAACTAACCCATAATGACTTTAAATTTTGCACACAAGTCCCAAATGACACAATGGTCATATTCCAACTCCTAGAAAAAAATTTGAACCCGATAGCAACAATGTTAACTCTCGGTCAAACCTAACAACCTTACAAACCTTCAAATTTCTTACTTTATCTGAAAAGCTTCAAATCAACCTACATACCTCCAATTCTAAATCTGGAAATACACCTAAGTCCAAAATCACTATTGATAATAGGTGAATTTGACTATAATCACGCCCTAAATAATCACATTTTTATGTTATTTTGATGATATATA
>MU730243.1:0-16574 GCA_026770625.1 Nicotiana glauca
AATCAAGCTCAAGCTCAAACTCAAGAACAAGATCATCGTTCGTGGCAACAAACATAGATTCAAGATCAAGCTCAATGGCCCTTGAATTTATACTAGAAAAGTAGAATCAGATGAATCATAGAGATTGTACACTCAAATATCCGAAATAAAATACTACGATTGTTGCGATATTTTCGGTCTTGATTTTATTTTCACGGACCAAATTTATTGTCTACAAAAATAAATAAAAATAAAAATAAAAAGGGAAGAAAATAAAAAATAACCTTGTAATTACCACCAATTCTCACCTCCCCCTTGAGAATTGGAGAGTGTAATTACACCCCTCCAGTTACACCCAATTTCATGCTGATCGAGTAATTACTTGGCCAAACAAACATGCCAACAACAACAACCACCCAATATAATCGCACTTAGTGGGGTCTGGGGGGGTAGTGTGTACGTAGACCTTACCCCTACCTTGGGATAGAGAGGTTATTTCCAAATAGACCCCCGACATCCTTCCCTCCTAGGTGGCTTTCCAAACATGCTCTAAAGTAAATAGCCTTGCATGTACTTATTAATAAGGTATAGGTGAAAAACAAATTGTAAAAATGCAATGGGTGTACATACAATTAACAAACATTGCTTGAGAATCATGGAAGAAAAATACTCAATTTAGAATAGGAAATAACGCCTTAAATCGCTTTCTCTCATCCTAGATCCAAACTCATATATTATTCGAATGGTTAAATCAACTATTTGACGATGCTTGCGCGAAATCCTAATTGCGACACTACCCACGGTTGTTGTATGGGTCAAATCAAATCGGAAAAATTTGACATGCGGAGAAAATTGTCATGCGTAATTTGTGAATCGAATTGATCTACAGAGGTCGAGCAGTAATCAATAAGGTCGAGGTCGAGCAGTAATCAATAAGGCCGAGGTCGAGCAGTGCAGATAGAAGTAACAGCTAGTTTTGCTTTGGAATCTTCAAAGGGAATATGCTTCTGATTATTCTCTCTAATTCTACTTTTTTAGGGTTTTATAGGAATCTCCCTTATAAATAGAAAGAGATGACTTCTAAAAAAGGGGCAGACTCTCTCTCTCTAAAAAATATATAAACACATCTCCTTAAAGAGATTAAAGGATCGGTTATCCCGTATCTTCCATCAGATCCGAGAAGGGTCCGAAAATTCTTGTATTTGTCTATCATTCGTCTTTATCAAATGAAAGAGGATCCACCTCACTCAAGATTGGGTGAATTTTTTCCTTTATTTTTATTTAATATTACTTAATGCATCTTTTTTCATAATATTAAATCTAGTCATAATCACTGTCAGCATTTATACTCAACTATATTTCTCTATTCATGTTATTCGTCTCAGATTCAGAGTTAATTATCCTCAACTAAGATTTACCTTCTATCTGCTTTTTTAATTAGTTTAACAACATGATTCCATACTTTTTTTGGTCGAACAATTTGACGCCGTATGTGTGAACTTTTTAGTTAAAATTTTAATTTCCTCTAGATCTGAATTCAATTCTTGTTCTACTTTCTGCTTGAATACAAACTTGAGAAATTCGTAGGCAAGTTCAAGGCTTCTAGCTTCCAACCAAAAATACTTGATTATTGCACTTCCCTTCGTAATATCTTTAGTAATGAGAACTTTGTGGCTCATCCAGTTCTCCATGTAGTATTCCTTGTCTGACGAATTCTTGGAGTCTTTGATTGATCTTAATCATTCATTTCCATCAAGTGCTGTAGTAGTAACCTTACACACTATTTGATGGTTTTTTACTAATTCTATGAAGTACTATTTTTTTCTGAGAGAATAGCTTAGGTGTTGTTCATAAAGTAACAAAAGAGCTTAAATGTTACTGTAGTTCAGTGAATGGAGATAAATTTGACTATTTGAGTATATGAATTTGAATATTTCATTACGTAGTTCATCGTAGTATGCTTTTTTCTGCATCTCCCTCTGTTCAATCTAACAAACATTTGGAGAGTAATTGATAGAAGATTTAGGATGTTTTCCGCATATATTCCTCTTTATTTAGCGGAACAATCCTTTCTTACCAACCTGGTAGCGGCCACTAAAAGCTTAACCAGAGAGGGGAATGTGGTCACTCCTCCCCCACTCGCCGATCGATCAGATCGAGGAAACGAACTATTTCATTTGGTTTAACTGACTGTTTTTCTAAGTGGGATAGAAGCAGGAGCATTCTTCCAGATATGCGAACAAGAAGCGATCGCCATCATATTTAAATAAAATCCGAAGACACCAAGAGACCATATAGACTGGGACTGGATTGCCAGACCGGAAAACATGTAAATCCCTCCAATATGTGCCACCAAAGCAAAAGTGCATAAAGCTCAACCGCATGTTCGCCAAAGCGATGCTGCATCAATTACACATGTTAAACTCGGCCTCGATCGAACTAACATTCGGCCTCGCGCGAATTAACATTCGGCCTCGCGCGAATCAACATTCGGCCTCGCCCGAATCAATATTCGGGCTTGCTCGAATCAACATTCGGGCCTGCTCGAATCAACATTCGGCCTCCTCGCCTGCATCAACATTCGACCTCCTCGCCCGAATCAACATTCGGCCTGACCGAAATTAACATTTGGTCTCCTCGCCCGAATAAACATTCGGCCGCCTCGCCCGAATTAACATTCGGCCGCCTCGCCCGAATCAACATTCGGCCGCCTCGCCCGAATCAACATTTGGCCGCCTCGCCCGAATCAACATTGGGCCGCCTCGCCCGAATCAACATTCGGCCTCGCCTGTATCAACATTCGGCCTCTTTGCCCCAATCAATATTCGGCCTCGCCTAAATCAACATTCGGCCTCACCCGAATTATCATTCAAACTCCTCGCTCGAATTAACATTCGACCTCGCCTGAACCAACACCCGGCCTCGACCGAACTAACATTCGGCCTCGCCTGAATCAACATTCGGCCTCTCCTGAATTAACATTCGGCCTCGCCCGAACTAATATTTGGCCTCCTCGCCCGAACCAACATTTAGCCTTCTTTCCCAAATTAACATTTGTCCTCGTCGCTCGAATCACATACTACCTCGCTCGAATTAACATTCGGCCTCCTCGCTCGAATCAACATTCAACCTCGCTCGAATCAACATTTGCCCTCCTTGACGAATTCACATTCGGTCTCCATGCCCGAATTACGCTCGAATCACATTCGACCTCGATCAAATTAACATTCGGCCTCCTCGCTCGAATCAATATTCGGCCTCGCTCGAATCAATATTCGGCCTTGCCCAAATTAATATTCGACCTCCTTGCTCGAATTAATATTCGTCCTTCTTGCCCGAACTAACCTTCGACCTCCCCCGAATCAACATTCGGCCTCACCCGAATTATCATTCGAACTCCTCGCTCGAATTAACATTCAGCCTCGCCCGAACCAACACTCGGCCTCACCCGAACCGACAATCGAGCTTGACCAAAATAACATTCGGCCTCGCCCGAATCAGCATTCGGCCTCGCCCAAACCAATATTCAGCTACCTCGCCCAAACCAACATTCAGCCTCCTTCCCCGAACTAACATTCGTCATTCTCGCTCGAATCACATTCGACCTCGCTCGAATTAACATTCGGCCTCCTCGCCCGAATTGATATTCACCCTCACCCGATCAATATTCGGCCTCGTCCGAATCAAAATTCGATCTCGCTCGAATCAACATTCGCCCTCCTTGACGAAATCACATTCGGTCTCCATGCCTGAATTACGCTCGAATCATATTCGACCTCGATCGAATTAATATTCGGCCTCCTCTCGTGAATTGACATTTGGCCGCCTCGCCCGAATTAACATTCGACCTCCTCGCCCGAACTAACGGCCTCCTTGCCCGAATTGACATTCGGCCTCCTTGCCCGAATTAACGTTTAGCCCCCTCGCCCGAATTAACGTTCGGCTTCCTCTCCCGAATTAACATTCTGCCTCCTTGCCCGAATTAACTAATATTCGACGTCCCTCGAATTAACTCTCATTCGATCTCACTCAAATTAAGATTCGGCCTCCTTGCCCGAATTAACATTCGACCTCGCTCGAATTCAACTAGCATTTGACCTAGCTCGAGCTTGATTCACAGCCCGACCTCGTTCGAGTTAAATATAGCAACATTTGACATCGCTCGGACTAATCAAAGACACTCGATCTCAACGCCTACCAAAGATTCCTTTGTTACTATCCATCGAGGATAAAGTTCAAGGAAAAGAAAAATATAATCAGGAATAAGCAGCAAGAGTAGCATTCCAAATCAAAAGAAGTATTAGAAAAGGCATCTTACAAGGGCCGAATCGCCTGTCCAGATCTGAGGACATGGATGACCTCCTCCGATGCTGCCATCCTTGACAAAGCCGCCATCCTGGCCTCGTCGGCCTTCTCCAACTCTACCGTCTTCTCGATCAACTCATCACTTGAGCCATTGGCCATGATCGAATTCTGCTCAAGTTCGGCCCGCGGGGATACCACTTTGACCTGAAGATTGACACCCTCAGCCGCGATCCTCACTAGTCGACCTCCCCATCCGAATTTCTCGAACTACGATTAATGAGGTCCAATCCGCTCACCGAGCTCGACCAAAAGACGACCTCAATAAGCGGAGGGACTAATTGTGTAGGCAAAATCAAATCGGAGAAGTTCGACATGCGAAGACAATTGTCATGAGGAACCTGCGAATCGATTTGATCTATAAGGTCGAGGTCGAGCAGTGATCAATAAGGCTGAGGCCGAGCAGTGCAGATAGATGTAACAACTAGTTTTGCTTTGGAATCTTCAAAGGGAATATTCTTATGGATATTCCCGCTAATTGTACTTTTTAGGGTTTTCTAGGGATATCTCTTATAAATAGGAAGAGAGGACTTCTAATAAAGGGGTGGACTCTATCTCTAGAAAATATATAAACACATCTCTAAAGAGATTAGAGGATCGGTTATCCCGTATCTTCCATTAGATCCGAGAAGGGTCCCAAGATTCTTGTATTTGTCTATCATTCGTCTTTATCAAATGAAAGAGGATCCGCCTCACTCAAGATTAGGTAAATCTTTTCCTTTATTTTCATTTAATGTTACTTAATTAATGTATCTTTTTTCATACTATTAAATTTTACCATAATCACTGCCATCATTTATACCCAACTATATTTCTCTATTTATGTTATTCATCTCAAATACAGAGTTAATTATCCTTAACTAAGATTTATCCTCTATTTTTTTATTTAATTATTTTAACAAAAAGGTCCCATACTTTTTTTTGTTCGAACAGTAGCGTCTTGTTACATTTTTCAAGTACTGAGTTAGTCTGTTTGAACAATTTTTTAGTAGTTCTTAAAAAGAATGTATTTGATTGATCCTTCTTTTAGCGTTCCTTCATTTTTTCACTCTTGAGCATAGTGTGACCTTGTTTGACCAATAAGGATATCAAAATGAGCATTCCAAAGAAAAAATATTTTTTTTTAAAAAAAATCAAAATGTGTTTGAAAATAGTTTTATTCCAAAGAGATTTTCTTGACCAAAGGTCTCATTGAAAAAGTTCAAAACAGGAAGGATAGCTGATTTTCAAGTTAAGAGAATTTTGATTGAAAAAACGTTCAGCACTAATATGATAAATCACGAAATAAATGTGTACATGCAGATATATGTAAATGCATGTGGTGCTATGCATTTTTGTTACTTATTATCCAAACATAATATAGTACCACCCACCATTGGCAGTTTTATTAAACTTGTTTTCAGTATGGCTGGGGACATCTCTTATCATTAGCCTTTAGTGTTTATTGGACACTAAGATTATATATTACACTTAAATCTATCTCTTAACTACCTTGATAAATTAAATAATTTGATATAAATAAAGAAAATGATCTCCGATACTCATTATAATTTGAATTTAAGAAATGTCCGTACAAAGATCTATTGTGTTATTTTTACATTCAATTTATGTTTTTTTTTTTTAATTATTGATCTCCAAAATCAAATCTCTTATTTAAATACAAGGCGTAAATGTACTTTTTCAGGAAGTCACATGTGTAGATACGCACAAATAAGAATGTGCATGAACAGAGGCGAACAAGGGGGATCCTTTATCATTTTAAAATAAATCTATTTCTCATTCCTCTCTTTTTTTTAAAATTGTATCCCCCACTTTTGAATTTTAAAGCTGCATTGTAATTAGTAAAAGGGCCTAAAACAGATAATAACAGACTTAATTAACTGCACATAATGTAATACCTAGAAAGTTGCCAAAAAGTAATGAAGTAAATTAATAAATCAACCACCAATCTGCTTCCAAGTTGTTGGCAAAATCTACGTCAAAGTTAATGGCCTATAATTTGGTCTAACAGAAAATGGAGTGGAGGTAATAAATTTGGTGTCGAGCTCGCAAGTTAAAATACTTTTAGGTAATGAAGTGCAATTTTATAATTATATTTTTAAATTGTTTGATGAGTAATAATAAATAATATTGCAATAGAATATTTATCTTTTTTTAATTAATATTCCTATTGTTGGTAGTTCCGATGAGATATCTAAACACTTCAATGATTTCAATTTTCGGTGAAAATTAATTAGGTTTTAGACTTAAAATAGCCTGCGAACGTATTGCAGAGAAGAAGGAAGAAAGCTTTCGTTTTGAGTCTTGTGACAACCCAAAGAGTCTATCACCTGTTTTCCCTCTTTTCTGCACTTCCGAGGCCTTGAAAACCTCACTTTTAGTCGCTTCGATTTGCGTGCGTAGTTCGGATGCGTAGCCGGAAAGCTTAAATATAAATTCTGTATAAAAATTGATGAATTTTGATATTAATATGATTAAAGTTGACTTTGGTCAATATTTTTGGTAAACGGACCCGGACCCATGGTTGGACGGTCCCGAGGGTCCGTAGAAAAATATGGGACTCGGGCTTATGCTCGGAATCGAAATCCGAGGTTCCGAGCCCGAGAAATAAATTTTTAAAAGAAATTATTTTTTTGAAATTTATATGAAAATTTGAAATGAAAATGGATTAGAAAGTATTGGTATCGGGCCCGTATTTTGGTTTCGGTGCCCGGTACAGGTCTTATATGTGGCTTAAGCGCTTCCTGTGAAATTTAGTCGAAATCGGACGTCATTTGACGTGTTTCAGACCTAAATATCTAAAAATGAAAGTTTATGAAGTTTGATGAAAAAGTGATGATTTTGAGGTTTGATTCCTCATTTTTTATGTTATTTTGGCAATTTGATCGCACGGTTAAGTTCGTAGGATGCGGTTGAGTTAGTGTGTGTATTTGGTTAGGAGTCCCGAGGGCTCGGGAGTATTTCAGAGTGTTTTCGGACTTAGGAAAGTTGCAGAAATGTTCAGTTCTAATATCTGGTATGTTGTTCTATGCGATCGCATAGGAGCTTCCCCGATCGCATAGTGTAAATCTTGAGCTGCTCAGTTTTGTTCTATGCGATCACATAGTAGACTCCGCGATCGTGTACCTCAGCCAACTCCTTCTATGCGATACGCACCCTTCCCTTTGCGATAGCAATGTACAAAACCCAGCCTCCATCTTAACCTTCTATGCGATCGCATTCACCAGCCCGCGATCGCAGTGCCCAACCAGCCTTACCCTATGCGATCGCAATCCCTCTTCCGCGATCGCATAGGGCAATTTCGCCTAGTGATTTTTAAGTTTTAAAACATAACAGTGACGGGATTTTTTACCAAAAAACACACGAACTCAACTTCTCCACAGCCCATAGGAGATTTCTAGAGCTCTTCTTCACCAAAGCTTCTTGGGTAAGTATTATCTAACTCGTTTTTTTCATTTTCTATCATCATCCATTGAAATTCTAGGCCTAAAATATGTAATCTAGGGTTGAAACTGGGGGAAATGGGTAGAGTTAGGGCTTTTTAATTTTCTTCGATTTAGACCTTGTTTTGGAGTCGAACTTGAAAATAAATTGTATATTCGGGCTCGTGGGGGAATGGGTGATATGAAATTGGTTCGAACCTCGTGTTTTGACCAAGCAAGCCCGGGGTCGATTTTGAAAATTTTGGAAGAAAGGTTGGGTATCTATATTTAAGCATAGGGATTGATTTGTTTAGCTATTATTGATATTATAAAGTCGTTATTTCATAGATTTGATTGAGTTGGAGCCGAATTCGAGAGGGAAAGCGGTCGTTATGGATTGATTTAGCTGTGAAAGTTGAGGTAAGTGTTTGATCTAGCTTTGGCTTGAGGGAATAGGATTAGAGTATTGTATGCTAATTGCTAATTTTCAAGTACGGTGTATATGCATGGTGACGAGTATCTATACACTGGTGTCTAGCATGACCGTGAGTCCTTATTTGTGCTTAATCTAATTTTGTCGTGACTCTTCCTTGTGTAATTGATGATTTCTATATAATGTGAAGAGTATGAGAAAGAATTATGATTTGTGAACTCTTTGGAGTGTTGGCTCGAATGATAAAGTAAATATTGAGTAGGAAATGAAAGAAAGAGAAAGAGATGTGATTATTCCCTTGCCGGGCTATATTCATATTGATTATCTTCCTTGTCAGGATATGAAAGTTATTGTTGTTGTTCCCTTGCCGGGATTTAACTGTTTACTTGTGTTTCCCTTGCCGGGACTTCTATTACTGTTTATCTACCCCTCGCTCCACTGGTTGTGAATGTTGCTTAGGTGAGGAAGAGTGATAAAGCACGAAGGTAGATGCCGTACAGGATTTGTGTTGAGAATATGTTAATGCACGAAGGAACATTTCGTGTCATGTTTTAATTATTAATGCATGAAGGAACATTCCGTGCCATGTGTTTGATTATTAATGCACAAAGGAATATTGCATGCCATGTTTTGATTATTAATGCACGAAGGAACATCCCGTGCCATATTTCACGAAGGAACATTCCGTGCCATATTTTGATTATTAATGCATGAAGGAACAATCTGTTCCATGTTTTGATTATTAATGCACGAAGGCACATTTCATACCATGTTTTGATTATTAAATGCAGGAAGAAACATTCCGTGCCCTGATTTGATTACTGATGCAGGAAGGGTCATTTCGTGTCATGGTTGTTTTCCTACTCTCATTGATATTGTAGTTGTACCGTTTCATTCCTTATTTATTAATTTTATATTCTAAACTGTTACAACCCCTACAGCACGCTCTCATCCCTCTTGACTGGTTAATTTCTGTATTCTTTTCTATTACAAATATATGTATTGAACTGCACAGGTTTGTGTGGTAGTCCGATCTAGCCTCGTCATTAATTCGCCGGTGCTAGGCCAGGCACTTACCAGCATATGGGGTCGATTGTGCTGATGCTACACTCTGTGCATCTTTTTGCACAGATCACAGCGCCGGAACAATAGCTTTTGGACAGCGGTAGAGGATTCAGGAGCTGACTTCAGTACAGAGACCCCGAGGTAGCCTTGCTGACGTCCGCAGGCCCGGAGTCTCTCTATCTCTATTTTAGTTTGTTATCTTTGTACCGAAACAAACATTTTCATGTTTCATTCAAACCTTGTATTTAGTACTCTCTAGACGTTCGTGAGTATTGTGACACCAGTCTTGGGTAGAGAATTTTGTTAAACTTCTGCATTTCTTTCAGTTAATTATATTTGAGACTTCCGCTTTATTATTAAATGCTTTATTATTTCTAATATTGCCACGGTTCGCTAAAAGAGGTAATTGTTAATCGGCTTGCCTAGCTCCTATTAGTAGGCGTCATCACGACTCCCGAGGATGCGAAATTCGGGTCGTGACAAGTCTTCAATCGATAAGAGAAAGAAAGGGAAAGAGAAGAAGGGAAAGAAGAGCTGATTTTCAAACAAAGATTGGGGATTTTCGGAACTATCTAGGTGAATGTATAATTTGGTCTCTCAAATAATGAGACAAGAGGCAGTATCTTGGCCCTCAACTGGATTGAATATTGGCCATTAATGTGGCACACTATGCTCAAGAATGAGATGGCTGGAAAGATATATACAAGTGACCACACACATGTGAAATACATTGCAATGGAATAAAAGTGATTATTTGGTTATAGGACGGGGAATAAAATTATGGCAAGTGTATAGGGAATATTCTTTATTTCTCATTTTATTTTCAACACATTCACTTGTATATAGAGAGTTTGAGATGATATACAATACAAAGAAAATTCTTCATCTTTTTTGCTAAATCTTTCATGGTATCAGAGCTCTTATAGCTCGATCCTTCATTTCTTTTTCAAGTCTCATAAGTCTAAAGGCTAACTATGGAAATAACATATGAGACTCCAGTCATCTCCACTCTAATTGCTAAAAGCCTAGGTTCTTCATCTACTACAGTCAATCAGGAACGTAATCATCCATGCTTCCTTCACTCCTCTGATGCATCTGGTATGTCTCTCGTCAACTCACCATTTGATGGGAGAGGTTTTCCAGGTTGGAGGAGGTCAATCATAATTGCTCTTTTAGCCAAGAATTAGCTTTATTTCATCAATGGAAGTTGTGGGAAACCAAGTCCGGATTCCAATGATCTTCCTTAATGGAGCAGGTGCAATGACCTGGTCACTTCATGGTTACTAAATTCACTATCTAAAGAAATAGGAGGCAGTGTTATCTACTCAAAATTAGCAATGGATCATTGGAACAGTCTTGAGCACAGGTTTGGCCAATCCAATGGAGCCAAACTATATCACCTGCAAAAGGATATATCTAAGTCAGTTCAAGAAAATAATAGTGTAGCAAGCTATTTTACAACTTTGAAGAGACTATGGGATGAGTTGGATTCTCAAAGCACATACCTATGATGTATTTGTGACTCTGTGTGTGATGTAAAGAAGAAGGTCACTAAGTTTTTTGAAGATCAAAGAGTTATTCAATTCCTTATGGGACTTAATGATGTGTATGGCCAATCAAGAGGAAATATTCTTATAATGAATCCTCTACCCAACCTAGACCATGCCTACTCTTTGTTACTTTAGGATGAGAGTCAAAGAGAGGTATACATGAGTCCTAAATACCATTCTGATGGAGCATCATTCATGGCAAGAACTCACACAAAGTTCCAACAAAGGAAAACAATCAAAATCAGAAATCCTGGCCTGCCACTCAGAAGTTTGGAAACAATCCACAAATGTTCAAAGGAAAGAAGTCTAAATACAACCCTTGTGTCACCTGCTCTCACTGCATGAGAGTAGGACATGCGAAAGCAGACTGCTTCAGATTGATAGGGTTCCAAAAGATTTTCAATTTACCAAACAAGCAAACAACTATCAGGGAGAACAAAAAAGAAATATAGTGGTAACATGACAAGAGAAAGGTGTAGAAACTCCTAACAATGAGGGAAACATCAACAATCAGCCACAAATGTTCAGAAGAGCAAGTTTCTGAACTAGTTAACTTAATAAAGTAGGTGCAGATTGGGAACTCGTGATATACAAGTTCAAAAGTCAATGCCAATACAGTGGCTGGTAGAATTCTTAAGTACACTGGAACTTGTCTTTCAGTGTTTAATACTAAAACATGGATCATTGATTCAGGAGCTTCTGAACATATGTGTTTTGATTCAAGCTCATTCATAGATTTGACTCCACTTCCTGTTCCTTTACATATTAGTCTACCTAACTCTTTCCAATTATATGTTACAAACATACGTAGCATTTCCATTCAGTCAGATATGATTCTTAAAAGAGTTCTTCATGTGCCTTCCTTCAGATATAACTTATTATTTATTCATAAGTTATGTAGTCAATTCAAATGCTCTTTAAATCTAACTTCAGATGGCTGTCTAATGCAGGTCCCTTTAATGAGGATGGGACAAGTTTTTGGTAAAGTAAGAGATGGATTATATCTACTCAGGCCCACTAGTGTAGCTTCTATCATTCTACCTTGTCAAGGTGTAGTTACAATTCCAAAAGGAAGAAATTCCAACAATTGTTATAGTTTAGTTTCTTTTCAAATACCTTTTTTGGGTAATGTTGTTTCTAATGTAAGCCAATGGCATGTTAGATTGGGTCATCTACCCTTTTCAGTAATGAAAAATCTTAGTTTCATTAATTTCCCTTCAAATTTTGATTATGTGTGTAACATTTGTCCTCAAGCTAATTAAACTAGACTCTTTTTTCCTCTAAGTCATATTAAAACCCAAGGGATTTTTGACTTGATTCACATTCATACTTGGGGGCCATTTAGGACTGAGACATACAATGGATTTAAGTATTTCCTAACTATTGTAGATGACTACAGTAGAGCCACATGAACTTTTCTGTTAAGTTGCAAAATCAATGCTTTTTCATTTATAAAATATTTCATTACTATGGTAGAAAGGCAATTTAGCATGAAGGTAAAGAGGATACGGTCTGATAATGCAAAGGAATTAGAGAAAGGATCACAAGAAGCTGCCTTTCTTCAATCACAAGGTACATTGATGAAACATCTTGTGTGACAACACCCCAACATGGTGAGGTGGTTGAGAGAAAAAATTAGCATCTTTTGGAAGTTGCAAGGGGTCTGTTTTTTTAGTCTAAGGTCCCCATTCAATACTGGGGAAAATGTGTGCTGACAACCACTCATCTCATCAACAGGATACCTTCTAGATTTTTGAAAGGCAAAACACCCTATGAGGTTTTTCTTAAAAGACCACCTAACTATGATTCACTTAGGTCTTTTGGATATCTATGTTATGCGTATATTTTGACTTATAAGAGGAGTAAGTTTGAGCCAAGATCTAAGAGATGTGTGTTCTCGGGATATGCACAAGGTCAAAAAGGTTACAAAATTCTGAAAATTTAAACAAGAAAGGTGTTTATTTCCAAAGATGTCAAGTTTCATGAAGAACACTTCCCCTTCACTTTGTCCACCACACACCTTAACCTTTGTTTTTCCTTTATACCACTTCTTCTGATATCCCACTTCTGTTCAGCCACCTATCAGCATCATCTCCACACCTGAAGTAGATTCAACTGCCTCCCCTTTTCTTTCTATACCAAGTAGGACACCTAGGATAGGTGATCAAACAACTAGCCATCCTACACCTTCTTCCCCTTTGCCAACTTTTGGGTTGGGGAATTCACCACATTCTTCACTTAGTACTACATCAAATAATCAACCTAACACTCCGGTCTTCCTATTTCGTCTCCTATTCTACCACCTCCAATAAGAAAATCTAAACGGGTTACTCAAGACCAACATACCTAGATGATTATGTATGCAATAGTGTATTCCTCACTAACCTCAACTCCTCATGTTTTACTCAATTAGCTAAACCTACTGCTTTCTCTTTTGTAGAACTCACACTCAATAATCAGAATGTTCTGAAGAATGTGTCCACCATTTCAGAACTAACAAGCTACTATGAAGCTTGTAAGGAAGCATGCTGGTTAAGGGCAGTGGAGGCAGAAATTGCAGCTCTAGAGCTGAATCATACTTGGGATGTGATAACCTTACCACCAGGAAAGAAGGTTTTACCATGCAAATGGGTTTACAAAGTTAAACATAAGTCATATGGTACTATAGAAAGACTGAAGGCAAGGTTAGTAGTAAGGGGGGACATACATAGAGAAGGAATTGACTATTCAGAGACTTAGTGGTGAAAATGACCACAATTAGATGTCTCTTAACAGTAATTGTGAAGAAAGGGTAGCATGTATCACAACTTGATGTGAACAATGCCTTTTTACATGGAGACTTGTAAGAAGAAGTCTGCATGAAATTTCCAGCTGAACTATCCCCTCCTGATCCTACTAAAGCATGTCTTTTGAGAAAGTCATTATATGGTTTAAAGCAAGCCTCTAGGTAGTGGTATGCCAGGCTTGTTGGGGCTTTGAGATACAAGGGCTATTCAAGTTCTCTCAATGACTATTCATTGTTGTACAAACAAACTGCGGATCTAGTTTCTATCATAGTTGTTTGTGTCGATGATATTTTGCTTACAGGCAGTGATACTGAAGGAAACAACCAAATTACAGTTTTTCTCAATATTAAACTCAAGGTTAAAAACTTAGGAGACATTCATTATTTCCTAGAGATGGAAATTCTTCGAGAAAAACATGGGTTCATTATCAGTCAAAGGCTATATACCTTGGATCTTTTGAAGGAATTTGACTTCTTTTGCTCGACAATGTCTTCACCTCTTGATCCTAATTCCAAACTCTGTGCTGATGATGGATCTCTTCTTTCAGATCCTACTCTTTATCGACATTTGGTGGGCAAACTCAATTATCTCACAAATACTCACCCTGATTTGTCTTTTGTTGTGCTTTGTCTCAGCCAATTTATGCAAAGGCCATGCCTTTCTCATTTTATTGTTGGCCTGCGTGTTCTATGCTATCACTCTACAAATCCTTCACATGGTATTTTTCTATCTTCATACCCTTCATTCGATTTGATAGCTTTTTGTGATTCCGACTAGGCGGCTTACAAAGATTCTCAGAGGTCCGTCAGTGGGTTCTTTATCGTGCTTGGTGGAGCACCAATTTTCTGGAAATCAAAAAAGAAAGCATCAAAATCCTTTTCCTCTACAGAAGTAGAGTATAGGTATATGAGAAGAGTTACCGCGGAAATTACCTGGTTGGTTCGCCTTCTCGCAGATCTGTCTTGTCCACTTTCACTTCATATTCCTGTTTACTCCGTAGCCAAACCGCTATACATATTGCCCGTAACCCCATTTTTCACGAGTGAACAAAGCATATTGAGCTCGAATGGGATTCTGTCCGCCAACAATATCTCTCCGGGCTAATTACCATTTCCTTTATCTCGTCTCACCAGCAGCTCGCACTCTTTTTACCAAACCTCTACCAGGAGCTTCACATAATCTCATCTTGCACAGGTTGGGGGTTCATTCTCTCCCCTCCAACTTGACAGGGGATGTAGAGAAGAAGGAAGAAAGCTTTGATTTTGAGTTTTCAATCGATGAGAAAAAGAAAGGGAAAGAAAAGCTGATTTTCAGACAAAGATTGGAATTTTCGGAACTATCTAGGTGAATGTATAATTTGGTCTCTCAAATAATGAGACACGTGGCAGCATCTTGGCCCTCAGCTGAATTTAATCTTAGCCATTGATATGGCACACTATGATCAAGAATAAGATGGCTAGAAAGAGATATACACGTGCCCCCACACATGTGAAATAGATTGTAAAGGAATAAAAGTGATTATTTTGTTATAGGATAGGGAATATAATTATGACAAGTGTATAGGAATATTCTTTACTTTTCATTTTATTTTCAGCACATTCACTTGTATATATAGAGAGTTTGAGATTATATACAATACAGAGAAAATTCTTCACATTCTTTAAAAATATTTTTTTTCTTCATTCTTTAGTTTTTTTAAAGATTTTTTTTGTAAAAACTGGAAAAATAAATTTGTAAAAACTATTTTTTTTGTTGTAAAAACAGGAAAAAAAAATTCATTTTTTAACAAAATATTTTAATTTTTTAAGAACTAAATAAATTATTTTCAACAAATAATTTTCAGTTTTTACAAAAAAAAATATATATATTTTGTTAAAAAATAAGGGTTATATATAGACCTTATCGTAAAGTCCAGGGGGTATCCGGGCCAATAGTGTAACGGCAAGGTTGGATATGGGCCAAACTTTTAACGAGGGTTATATATAGACTTTATCGTAAAGTTCAGGGGGTATTTGGACCTTTTCCGTATTCAAAATCTCGTGTCTGCCAACTGTGCATGAATTATTTGAAATCAATGCCAGGGTTTTCTTCTATTCTTTTCTCTTTTTCTCGGCAAATATGTAAAACCTAGATTCATTCAACTATTTTTTGTGATAAGATTTACAATTTGGTTGAACAGACCACTAAATCACATTTACGTTTAGACCAAGCTAGTGCCACTTCTTTTTCTTATTGTTTCTAACTTTATTAAATATGATTAATATTTAATTAAGTTGGACTAATATTGGATGCGTTGGTCAAGCAAAACCATTCTTGGCTCTGCTTTTGTGGATTCTTCTCCCAACTGTATTTTAATTTTCTTCTACATAACAGTTAACACATATTATCAGTCAAAAAGTGATTACGGAAAGAATATTTATATGTTTTAAAAATAAAAATTGAAGCAATGACATCATTTTCCATTCATGTTGGGTGATTTTTAATTTAAAATATTCCAATATATCGACGTTGCCGAGAGAAAACACTTTTTCTGTTGCTTTAGTAGTATAGTTAGAAAGTCCTTAAAAGTTTGGTATAACTGGAATTGTTGGAATGTACTTTGATCAACACTTGATCTTTTATATAATTATTTCTTTGAGAGATTTGACTATCAAAGTAGGATACAGAGTTCGGGATTAAAGTAGTACGTTAGTAGGTCACGTATTTTTTGTTAGTGTCACTGTGTTAAAACTAAACTGTTAGAAAATAAAGAAAGGTAGAAGAATGAGAAATTTCCGAGTCCACAATTTGCTTGTGTGTTCTTAAGGAATTTTAACCCCCTCACACGTTGCCAATGTAATGGATTAAATCCTCCCAGGATAAAACGGAATAAACCTTCCTGCAACAGTGGCAATACAAACTGCAGGATTCCAACGAACTCAAAAACGGAGCAAAATCACACTTACGAATTTGAGAGAGAGATATTGCGAAGTAGGAT
>MU730243.1:19495-31722 GCA_026770625.1 Nicotiana glauca
AGCTTTAAGAAGTGATTCTATATATAAGCACACAAATGTGGTTGTCCCTCACCAATGAGGGACAAAGTGCAAGACAAAATTCACTTCTTCAAATTTTTATTTTCCCTCCATTTTATTTCCCTCCATTTCCAATTCACACTTCTTCTACTTTAAAGCCAAATGGCTTAAAGTCTCCAACATTTTTCTACTCTATACCAGTAATTTTAATATATTCCTGTATTTTCTTATTCTTATTGTTCTATTACTACCTGTTATTTTTTATTTTTTTGCTTCGGTTATCTTATTGTTCTTTCTATTATATTATTACTGCTTTTTTTTCATGACTGCTGGCATTATATTTTTTTGAGCCGAGGGTGTATCGAAAACAACATCTCTTAATAATAAGGTATGCGTACACCTTCCCAGATGCTATTTTTAATATTTCACATAATATATTATTGTTGTTATTTAACAATCAAAGTAGAGTTATTGGTGAGGAACGTCTTCTTTTAATTTGTTCTTTGTTTTCTTAGAATCGCTCTAAAGATTGCAGTGCAACATTCAATTATTTAGTGGAGAGCCCATTCATCCTTCAATACTTTTAACAAGTCGGAGAGTTTTGATGAAATTTTTGAATACGTACTAAATATTAATAACAATATCTAGATGTTAATTGGCGCAAGTAATATAAAATTAAAGTTAAAGATAGTTTCTTCATGAAAACTGACTCCCTTTCTATCCTTTAACTAATTAAAATACTCAGCCAAAGCTCTACGTATATAATTGCTTTGCAGAAGAAAGACAGCAGAAACAAATAAACAAAACTTCTTTTTAAGAATAATTGGAGTATCAGGTCAAGACAATGAAGCAAAGTAAGGTACAATTCAAGTGCTACTTTTTAATTAGAAATTATTATATTCTTCATTTTGTTGGGATTTAGGGAGGAAACAAGGGATTTTTCCCTAACTTCTTTTAACCTAACCTGTCTTTTGTGTGTATGTGGTGGGGGAGAGATTATGCATGTTCTTGATTATATGGGATTACAAAACAAATCCCAATAAAGAAGTTTTCTAACCACTGAAATTTTCCAAGTTTTATATACTTGCCTTTTTTCTTTCAACAAAAATGGCCCATATTTGGTCTACTGCATGGCTTATTCTTACAACTGGACAGTGTGTATGAAGTATATACGAGAGCTTGATTAAACTAGGTAGCCCGGTGCACAAAGTACCTCGCGTTCACGCAGGTTGGGGAAAGACCGCACTCTAAGGAATGTGATATAGGCAGTTCATCCTGATGCAAGCATTAGTGACTGATTTCACAACTCGACCCCTGATAACATACAGGATACACGAAGACAATTTCATCATTGGTCTATATGACTCCCTTCATATGAGAGCTTGATGAGATAATGTGATTTAATTCAGCTTTTATTAGAAAACAGGAAATGGAAAAGGAGGAAAACAAAAAAGGGAAAAGGAAAACATATCTTTTTCTTGTTGGTATATGTAACTTCTTTTAGGTCTTTAGTGAGCTTTCCCCCAACTTTGATGTGTGCTTTGCTTCTTCTTGCATTTTCAAGCTAAATAATTTCTGTTATACTTTCTCTTTTAATTAGCTTCTTGGAATGTTCTTCTTCCAAGGTAAATGCTCTCATTAACTTTTTCACTTTCGGCTCTAAAGACACAATAATTGAATTTATTAAACAATTATATTTGTCTCTTTACAAAATCGTCAGTCTTGTCAATTTCTTTCATTTTTACTATCGCACTTTCACTTCCCCACGTTCGCTGCCCTCCTCATGCAATTATGTTTGTCTATCCGGGGCTTAATTAAAGAGTTGCGGATCTAATCTTAAAGTTATGGATTCAATTAAACTCAATATATTTAGAGCATATTTGGAAAAACATCTAGAAATTAGATTTGGGTGTAATTACAGTTTGGCATATTTGTTTGGTAAAGTAATTACTTGGTCGGCATGGAATTGGGTGTAATTGGAAGGGTGTAATTACACTCTCCAATTCTCAAGGGGGAGGTGAGAATTGGTGGTAATTGCACTGTGTAATTACAAGTTTATTTTTTATTTTCTTTTCTTTTTATTTTTATTTTTATTTATTTTCTTTATAACTTTTTATTTCTATTATTTTAATTTTTTTTTTAAAATTTTACTTTTTAATTTTTTTTTTTTAAAATATATTTTTCTTTGTACATTATTTATCTTTTATTTCTCTTCCTTTATTTCTTGTTATTTCATGTAATTGCTTATATTTTATTTTTATTTATTTTATTTTTTGAAACTACACCTCCTAATATTAGAAATAATGAGTCATTTACAAACTTGTCATATAATGAGTGATGTAATTAAAGTGAAATTTCATTGTTGAATATAGTTATAAAGCTATTATGTTTCCTAATCTAAAATTATAGTGGAACTTACTATTATTATGTTGGAATTTGACATATGCTAAATAATTTTTTCTGAATTTTTAAATTGTGTTATATTCATGGTTCTAATTTACTTATTTTAGTAGTGGCTCACGTCGCATGTTGTTCATTTTTTAGTTAGAATTGATAGATCAGTTTTGTCAAACATTTGAATAATGTCATGACATTATATTTATAAATATTAATTTATTTTATCAAATATGAATTCCATGATGTTCTTACAAAAAAACGTATATTTTAAATTTTTGTATGTATCTAAACTAAATATTATTAATTTAAAATATATGGAAAAATTATTTTTACAATATTAGTTATAAATATATGATTACTTATTAATGTATATTCACGAAACATCTTAAATGTCAAATATAATATTATTTATACTTATAAAAATTATTAGGCATATATTTATTATATTAACTTTTAAGTTTTGATAATTACTTAATTTAAAATTTAATCTAACTATGTAATTACACCTGTGCAACCAAACAGTAAACTTGTAATTATACTATGACAAACAAACAAGTCGTCGTAATTACAAAATTGAGTAATTACTAGGCTGTGTAATTACTACCCTAGTAATTATACCAATTCCAATTACATGGTGGCTTTCCAAACAGACTCTTAATATTGATGTAAATATATATGTGAAGAAAAAAAATAAAAATAAAAAGTTTTGAAACCCCTAAACTTAAAAGTATAGTTATATATTAGTTTAGTGCTAAAAATTTTAAATGTCAAATTAGAGGTTTTCAAACCAAACCGGAAACCCGCACCAAACCGAAAAGTCAAACCAAACCGATTAAAAATTCAATTAGGTTTGGTTTGGTATTAAGTAAAAAATCCAAAAATATCCAAACCAAATCGACAAATAAATATATATTTTTTAAGACTTGTATAGAATTTTCTTTTAAAAAATGTCTAGAAATATTTGAGATACTCTCGTGGAGTTAATATTTAATAGAACTATGAAGTGTTCATTTCTATTTACTTTAAATAATGGTTTTAGCACTTTCTTATCAAATATTATTGAAATGCGTCAATCATCTTGTTGTTCTTCCATATATTCATATGTCAAGATTTCTTATATCTTTTTTAAATTTGAAAGAGTATTTAGATAATCTAAAATTAAATAACATATTATAATTTAGGTATCATATTGATTTTTATGTTTAATTATTAAATTCGATTAATCTTGAAAGAGTATATCAAAAAAAGGTTATTATTAGACGACTAAAAAATTAACTATCATGTATTACTAAAAAAAATTCACCCATAAGAATATTTCAATACATCGTATGTTTGTTAATTTTTTTCAATTTTTACAAACATATATTTACTTATCAAAACTTTATCTATAACTTTAACAAAGTAAGATAGAAATGATATTTATGTAACAAAAAAATCGAAAAACCCGACAAAATTGATTCAATCTAAACCGATATAAGTGGTTTGGTTTGATTTTGATAAATAACGAATCAACCATGTCCATATACATGCCAATGTTAAACCAATCAATTTAATATCCTGAATCCAACTAGAGAAGTCGTGTCATCCGAGGAAGTATGTGTAGTCATTTTCGTGATTTGATGATAAACTAAGTAGAGGAAAAAGAAAGTAGTTAGTTGAATATTCTTCCAGCAAAACTTACTTAAACCTGCTTTTAAATTCATATTATTTGGAAATACCAAGCAATAAATATTTTTTTTCTACTCTTTCAGGTAAGCTTTTTCAGTCCATCCAAAACTGGACACGGAGAAGGAATATCAAAACTCCCTCATACGGAACCAAACCTGGCGTTGAGAATCCTAAAACTTACGGCCCGTTTGGATTAGCTGATTTGACGTAGCTAATAAGTATTAGGGACTGAAAAAATTGATTTAACAAATAAGCAATTACGTGTTTGGGTACAAGTGCTGAAATTGATAATAAATTACTGTAGTATTTGATAAAAAAGTATTGATAAGCTCTTTTACGGTTAAAATGACTTAAATAGCCTTAGAACTATTTACACTTATAAGGGCGTAATTTCTTCAAAATTTTAGATTCTAAATCGATTCAAATACAAAATATTCTATTTGTCACTTTATTTTAAATATAATTGTGCTTAGATATGTCTTCATCACCACAATACTTAGAAAGCAATACACCAAAAATTTGATATGTCCTCATTTATTACATACAGTTCAAAAATTAATACATAATTACATAGATACAAATGTGCAAAGGAATAGAAAATTTGCTTATCTTAAATAGTCAATGAGAATTGTAGACTTAAAGAGGCGCGAGGGGAGAGGGGGTTAGGTTGATAAAATACTTGAGATAGTGAGTATCGATGTAGGAATTTTGTTCTAAAAAGGAATATTTTAAGGATAAAATAGTTAAAATCTTGATCAAACTTAAAGTCATTATAAGCGAAAAATTCATAAGCTAGAGGTGACCAGCTTATGGTTTTTGGCTTATTTTTTACTTATAATCACTTTTAACTTTACCAAACGCGTACATAAGCGGAAAAGTGCTTACAAGGTAATTTGACCAGCTCATCAGCTTAGCCAAACACACTCTTATATTTTCTTATGAATGTCAACAATTAGTTAGTTACCTAAGTTAATCCACCTCATTGCTACATTGGTCAGTCATAGAGTTGCATTAGACTACGTAAAGGGATCTCTATTCCATTTTTCCAATTGATTGTTTCAGTTTCAATAGTAAAAACTTCTGTAGTAAAACTGAACAAAGCAAGCTATGAATATGATGAACCATTATAGGCCAATCAAAGAAAAGTCATTGTTCAGAAGCCCAAAAAAACCTAAGTAGGATTATAAAGTACATATATGACCCTGAGCAGTCACGAGATTTTGACAGCTTCATTTATTTAACTTGTACCATATACTATTTTAGGCCAAGCCACCCCACAAGGAACAATAAACAAGCAAATGATGGAGGCCTTTCATTCCACAATTTGTGAGGCATTAAAAACAAGCAACACTTACTTTATACAAATGAGAATTGGCAGATGAACTAATTGCCAACTTCAGATTCCATACTTCCTTGCATTACCATAAAATCAAGGATATTTCACAAAAAGGTCGCGGACACTGAGAGTGAAAGAAAGGGCAAGTGTGGGACAGGGAGCAGAAGCCAATTGCAAAGGATTTAGTTTCTAATACTAGCTTCTATATGCCAACATGGGGATTTGCAGAAGTGATGATACAAGCTTCAGGATCAGCAAAACTGGATTTGCAAACTAAGCTGCACCTCCTGTCAAAGTAACTATAGTCGTTACTTGGTCTACCAAATTGGATCAGGCTTGATTATTTCACAAATTCAATGTGCAAAGCAACTTGAAATCCATGCTACTCCGCATGTTGGCCATGCAGAGATCAGTTTTCTCTCAAACTGCCTATGTTTTCAGCCTTTGGCAAGTGCATCAAAAGCTGTTTCTCCAACTCTACTAGACTGAAAAGCCATATAGATGAGAGGGAGAATTGCATCATAAGAAACACATATCTTTGAACAATGACGGAAACAAATTCCGATAGCACAATTGGCTTACATCTCATATTTTTGCCGAGCTTCTGTTTGCTTTGCTTTGTAAAGGTCACTGTCCTTTGGCAGGGTGCTCAAATTGTTGTCTACAAAGTTGGACCAAAAAACCCCATCAGCAAAAGAATTGGCAAAGACGGAGACAAAAAGGGCTCAGGCGTTTTCAAAGAAGAAACCTTACTGAGTAACTAAAATATTCAACAGAAGAAAGACAATAAGTAAATTCATGCATAATTAGGTAGCCTGTCCACAAAGTGGACAACAGAATGGACAAAATTTTCATTCATTCTATGATGTGAGATGCATCTACTTCAAAGCTTATCCAATTTCCCATCCATACTCAATGAAACACCCCATTCCTGCTGAACCCAATCTTAATGGCATAGGTCATTCCACAGTTAAATCAGTTTCCATGTCTGAGCAACTTTTTTTTTTTAACTGAAAAAGTGTGCCATCATCAAATGCTATCACCATCCCTCCTAGAAAATACTGACTACCATCTCTCTTATGTAAAAACACCAGTACCAATTGACAATGTCAAAGCAGTGTTGTAACTCCAAATGCAATTTGAATCTACATTTACCCAAATAAAAATTAAAAAATAATTTAGCAAAAAGTAATTGAGCCTCAAGAATTAACTGCAGCCTAAGCACCACAAGCAATATCCAACTTAAACCATTCTCCAGGTATCCAGAAAAATATTGATGGCCAGCAACCGCCAACGATCCAACTATCAACTAATCAAGTCATACCACCCCATGACTTACCATTTCCACCATGTGTTTCCTTTAACTACAGATGAGAAAGAACTCTTCGGAAGACCTGAAACTAATTAACAGTTCTCATTCCCAACGCCAAACCGCCAACAGCCCCACTTCCAAGCGCTTCAAAAATGCTGCGGAATCCGACACAGGTGCGACATCTCTTTTTGGAGGATCCAAGCAACATAGCCCCACACTCCCAAGTACCTCATTGTCAGCACCTTACCTTAATACCTAGAACTTTTATTATACACAATCTAGAAAGAACATTTATAGCTTCCATGACTAGATCAAACCATGACCTAAAGCAAATAATCGATTTCTACATCTTCCAGCCGACAACAGGATGCAGTGGAGACGTTCAAGATTGCAAAAATCATTAAGTACGAAACTGAAACTACAAGTCAACATGGAGAGTGATAAAATAAATGTCCTGCGGGCAGATGGATGTGTGGAGTACATGCTACCGTGGGGAAATACAAGCTAGTGGCAAAGGTAATCAGGCATGGATTCATTATTTTGACTATGCTGCTTTTGAAGTACTAATATTATTGTTGGGTTCATGTATCAGGTAGGATTTGCCTATTCCATAGGAATACCACTATAGCTCTGGCTAAGATATATTACGAACTCCTCAGTCCTGATTCATGAATTTGGGACATTTTAGTCTGCAGGGGTGGGAGTAGGACGGAAACCACAGAATTAGATTCAAAGGACCTTTTTTCCCTTGCATAGAAATATTCATTGTAGGAAAAAGGTCCACTACTGATTAATTATCCTGAAAACTTGAGCCGTGCTTAATCTTGTTATATATTACATCCTATGTAGCAATCGAATTCACCTGCAATTTGTGGAGGAGCAAATTTCTTCACTTTTTCACTTTCCTGAGCTTCTGACAAAGAAATGTTGTTGGTGAATTCTGGTCCCTGTCAATAAAACAAATTCTGAATGACAGGTTTAATCCTGAATATAGATTGGTGTTTAGAGAGTAAAATTGACAATTCACGGACAAAAGCAACAACAATAACAACAACCCAGTATAATCCCACTTAGTGGGGTCTGGGGAGAGTAGTGTGTCCGCAGACCTTACCCCTACCCTGGGGTAGAGAGGCTGTTTCCAAATAGACCCCCGGCATCCTTCCCTCCAAGAACTTCCCACCTTGCTCTTGGGGAGACTCGAACTCACAACCTCTTGGTTGGAAGTGGGGGTTACTGAATTCCTCTTATGATCAATGGATAAGGAAATTGAGATACTGGAAACTCGACACTAATACGATAGGGCATACTCAACTTCCAATAAACCAGAGACTATACCTTCTTCTTCTCCTTCCTCTTTAGAATTTTCATGTGGCATTTTTTAATGTAATGCATCAAATGGTAACGTGAATGCCTTGAATTTAATTGTTCTCTCACATCAGGATTTGCAGTAAGCCAGTCTATAATTTCCTTTGATTTAATCACCTCATCCGTGTCTAGAGACTCTAACCAGGAATAAACAGGCATCCACTGATCAGTTCGTTGAAATCGATGATCAAAATTTTCCTGCCATACAAGCATACTAAGAATAAATTACTAGTCATCTATCACAAATAATAAATCAGTAGATATTTTTTTTTTTTTTTTAAAAATAAAACATTGGGCACTGTGCAAGGAACATGTTTAAACATGTACAGATTAGATGAAAACTAACACTTCCTTTGCAAAATTTAACTTACACCTGGCATTGATTCTTAAAATAGGAGATTTCTAGCATAATCATTATGTCGGATTGGTAACAAACTATAGCAGACTCATTGCAGGCCAATTCCATAAATGTTCAGCGATTTATGGCTCACAGAGATCTTATTTGCATGAAACTTTTGATGTCATTGTATATAAAATAACTGTATATTATGCCTATCAAGTTTTGCTTGTAAAAAAATAAACTACAAATACATGCATCTTCCCTGGATATTGCAAAAAGAACAATCTGGAAAGCAAACAAACAGAAACCATGAGTATAATGTGCGAAAAATCTGGAAAGCAAACAAACAGAAACCATGAGAATAATGTGCAAACAGTTATGAAGTTTTTCTCTAAATAATTATCAGCCATGGAGTATTTTCAGTCATTCACATTCACCAAACAACAAACATGCTAAACTCAATCATCTGGAATGTCTGTAAATACAAACACATATAAAAGAGCTGGTTTGGTAGCTTTTCAACCTGGAAACCGATAAAGAGATTAAAATGTAACATAAGAAGCAAAGGCTCATGAGCACCAGTACCATAAGCCCATACTTCAAATCATATTCTAATTGATCAGATCATTTCATCAAATTTTCTTGAGTGGGACAGGCATCCTAAATGATATGATGTAAAATGTAAAGCAATCAACAAAGCAACAAATTAACAGAGAAGAGAGAGTTGACAGAAACTTGAGAAATAATTTGGCGCCTAAAAACTTCCCCTGAGAATAAAAGCATGGGAAGCCATAGTACCAAAGTGTTAGATCATGAGAGTAGCATCCCAAGATCATGAGAATTTTGTCTACCATTCACAGAGGCGGATTCAGGATTCCAAGAAGATGGGTGCACTACAAAGAGGTGAATCTACAATTAATATTTGACAGGTTCAACCTTCAAGTTCTCACTATGAACCCATTATCATTTAAGGATTCTAGGTTAAAATTATTTTTTTTCCTTGCAATTTTAGTGATTTTAACATATATACCTATACTCCGTATCAAAAATGTTGGAAACACTGAAACATGCTACATCATCTACTGCTATTAGTTTTAGTTATATAAAATTTTGACAATAGGAGATCAAGGATTTTAATGTGTTAAGAATTGGGGATTTTGAATGAATAACCCAATAAAAAGGAAAGAAAAGGAATAAAATACTTAATTAAAATACAAGAGGGACACTAGACATGCCTACAAACTGAATCCCTCCCTAACTTCACTTGTAAAGGTGCACCCAATAATCATTGCACTATAGAGCTCTTTGAGCTTGGGTACACACTTGTATATTTAAGAAATATAACATTGTTATACATGATATCGTGAGAGGAGCATGGGTTCCTATGCCTCATGCTCCAATACATAGATACGCCCCTGACCATTTAAGCATGCTAAAGATTTGTATTTTGCATAATATTGACATGAATGAGTTTAAATGGTGTGACGTGGTTAGTGAGGATTCATAAACCCAATCTCCACTTAGTTGGGACTGAGGCGTTGTTCTTGTTGTATTTATGCATGCTAAAGCTAGAGATAGCCTCCTATGAACTGTGGCACTGCAATGAGACAAAGGAAACTGGAGAAAGGTGATCCTTGATTTGGCCCATGAATGTAAAATTCCAAAGGTATATGTGGATCTAGGAAATGAAAAAATGGGTTTGATTCAACTAATTGAGTTAAACAACATCAGAAAAAGAAAATGATCTACATCTAGGATAGATGAACATGATTTTGAGAATGAAAAGATAAATACCGTGAAAGCAGATATAAAAATAAACTGGAGTTCACTTCTTTCTTCCTTTTCTTGGTACCGCAAAAAGATCAGAGCAATATTTACCTTTAGAGTAACAAGGACAAAAACCTCTGGCCCAGACACCCCCCATAGTATAAAAAGACTAAAATCTTGGACTAAATTTTATCCAGTTAGCATAGATATTACAAGGGATGAAGTGAGATTCAAAGTTTAGAAGTCCTCAACAAGGATAAAGGTGCATTAAGCCATTTGATTTACATCACTAAAAAGCATTGAATTCCTTAAAAACAATAGCTGATAGGGATTTGTAAGGCTAGTCAAGTAAGGAGAAGAGCAAACTGAGGTAAGTTAACTGGGCGAGCGTCCACTTTGTCTTTTGAGAAAGAGAATATCCAAAGTGATTAGTCGAGATTTCTAGAGGAAAATTCACAACTACTTTGTTTATATACATAATGGTTCAGACAGAAAAGACTTTTTCCTGGCGTTTACAACATAATTAGATGATAGGTCGGTCATTGCAATGCAACAATGTAGTTAGAATAAGGTCGAAGGGGAAACTAAAAAAAATGTTTTCACAGATATACAGGTGACTTTAACTAAAGGTATCAGCTTTTTTCTTAGAAAAAGGTATCAAAACACGAGTGAAGATTCCAAAATACCTATCAAAAATATATCTATTCAAGAGTAAGAGGGCAAGCAGCACCCCATGTATTATTTCAGTCCTTAGCTAAATTAGCTACTGGAGTATAAGATTAAAAGAAACAGGAATTACTGGTAGTCTGGTACCCCCCACCCGCCGAAATCCAAGTACAATCAACAAAAGAATTAAGGAATTAAACACCATGTGTAATTCTTTTTTCGAAAAAGAAAAAACGTAGAGCACCAAGATCAAATATTTATTTAACATTAGAAGAATACCATTGAACCCCAGAACGAGTAGAAGTCGCTTGTATTAGGATGGCCAGCTGCCAAATTCCTCAGCAAACTGCAAAAGGAAAAACGCGAGGACTGTCCGGTAGACGAAGCAGAGTTACTGTTTCTGGAGCACTTTATTTCTGTGCTTATATTATTGTGAGAAAATGACAAAAATGGTACATTATGTTCGGATAAGTTTAAAATAGTCCCTTCAATTTATTTTTGAGTAATTTTGTTCTCTTTAAGAGCATGTTTGGAAAGCCACCTGGGAATTGGATTTAGGTATAATTGGATATAATTACACAGTTTGTCATGTTTGTTTGGTCAAATAATTACTTGGTCAACATGAAATTAGGTATAATTGGAGGGGTGTAATTACACTCTCCAATTCTCAAGGGGAGGTGAGAATTGGTAATAATTACATTTTGTAATTACAAGGTTACTTTTTAGTTTCTTTCCTTTTTGTTTTTATTTTAATTTATTTTCTTTATAACTTTTTATTTCTACTATTTTAAAATTTAAATTTTATTTTTACTTTATAATTTCTTTTGAAATTTTAAAATATATTTTTATTTGTACATTATTTATTTTTATTTCTCTATCTTTTCTTCTTATGATTCCATGTAATTGCTTATATGTATTTTTTTTTTTTTGAAACTATACCTCCTAATATTAAAAATAATGAGACATTGACAAACTTGGCATATAATGAGTGTTGCAATGAAATTAAAATTTCGTTGTTGAATATGGTTATAAACTTATCATGTTTCCTAATCTTAAGTTGCACTGAAACTTACTATTATTATGTTGGAATTTGACATATGTTAAACTATTTTTTTTTTTTAATTTTTAACTATGTTATATTCATGGTTCTAATTTACTTGTTTTAGTAGTATTGGCTCACATTACATGTTGTTCATTTTTTAGGTAGAATTGATAGATTAGTTTTGTGAAATAATTGAATAATGTTATGATATTATATTTAAGAATATTAATTTATTTATCAAAAATAAATTCCACGATGTTCTTACAATACGTATATTTTAAATTTTTATAAGTATCTAAATATATATATATATATATATATATATATATATATATAT
>MU730251.1:0-37029 GCA_026770625.1 Nicotiana glauca
GTTTCTATATTATATATACTACATATATTTATATAGCCATGTATAAGAGCAATTTATATTAGTATATACATATATAGTTTACAAGAAATTGCCTTAAACAAAAAAAATTTAAAAAAAATAGCCCGAAAATAAAAAAAGCTTGTTAGGGCCGTATGGGCCCGCGAGCCTGGCCCATTTAGCCCAGGACCATGTGGGCTTAAGCCCGTCATTGGCTGGTTCCAATCGCTGAGCCCATGAAGCCCGGGACCGTGAAGTTCGGGACCGCCAGAGCCCGGGACCGCTAAGCCCAAGCCCGTTTAGCCCGGCCCATTTAGCCCATTTAGGCCTTGCCCCGGCCCAGGATACATCATTAAACCAAACACACTCTTCATTTTGCCTTTTTGTATTTTTTTGGCTCTTTTTTTAGATGTCATTTTTCTTTACGTTTAGGAAAACATTCAATAAAAAGTACAAAAACAATGAAAATTTTGGGTTTGTTGTATCTAATCATTGCAGAGTTTTAAGCGAAGGAGAATTTGTGATTTAAATTTGACGGATTCAATTTTTAAATTTTCTAGCATAACACATTATACTTTTGAAATTATAAATTTAGAATTAATATCTGTTAATTCCAAATTTGTGTGATCACCGAATATGTATTTTAATTTTGTGTCAAAAGTACATTGGTTTTATGCATAGTGTATAAATAGGAAGCGGACTAGAGCACCAAATTTCAAATTTATGCTATTTTTCACCATCGTAATTAACATTACATCTAATTTTTTTAACTTATGCTTTTTGTTGAGAAAATGAAGGTTTGGGGTTTGGAAACGTTTTTTCGCCGTAAACATGGAGATGCAGCGGTAGTTTTAATTTTCTTAATAAGTCGCATGAAGAAACAGCGACCTACAATGGGAGACGGTGACGCGAGACCACAATAAAGATTTATTTTGAGTCTTAATTCTGATAGTTGATTTATCAATATTTTTTCTAAAAAAATTCTACATAACTAAAAACTAGATAAAAAGTACAAAAAGTTACATAGAACTTTTTATGTGAGAATATATTTTTATATTTAAATATTTTATTCCCTTGTAACTTTTAAATATTTAAATATATACTCACATGAATGGCGGTGATAGTCATTGGCGCTCGACTTGATTGGCCCCTACTCAGATCATCCTTATCTTCATGATATGGCTTAAGCATGCTGGCATAGAAGACAGAGTAGATCTTAAGATACGATGGCATGTCAAGCTTGTATGAGATCTTGCCTACCTTGGCGATGATCTTAAATGGCCCCTCATACTTGCGAATCAAATTCTGATGCATGCCCCGTAGTGCCTTCAACTGTCTTGGGTTAAACTTCACCATGACCATGTCCCCAATTTTATAGTCAGTGGGACGCCGTTTACGATCCGCAAACTTTTTCATCTTCTTAGCAGCCTTATCCAAGTAGGACTTCGCAGTGTCAAGCTGCTCCTCCCATCCTTTGGCCATATGATAAGCCCCCAAACTCTTTCCCTCGAACGGAGCTGGTAATGAATGTGGAGTTTGTGGTTGTTGGCCTGTGGCTAGCTCAAATGGTATCCGTCCCGTTGACTCACTCCGCTGCAAGTTATAAGAGAATTGGGCGATGTCTAGGAGCTTTGCCCAATCTTTCTGATTCGCGCTTACATAATGCCTCAAGTAGCATTCTAATAAGGCATTGACTCGTTCCATTTGTCCATCCGTCTATTGGTGGAAACTAGTAGAAAAGTGCAGCTCTGTGCCAAGTATGTCGAACAACTCTCTCCAAACGCTTCCAGTAAAGCGGGGGTCTCGATCACTAATTATATGCCTTGGTAAGCCCCAGTCCTTCACCACATTCTTAAATAATAGCTTGGTGGCTTCCTTGGCTGTGCAACCTGGTGAGGCGGGCATGAAGGTGGCATATTTTGGAAAATCTATCCACGACCACCATAATTGTACCATAACCGTCGGACTTTGGTAGGCAAGTGATAAAGTCCATAGTCATGCTCTCCCATGGATGCTCTGCAACTGGTAGTGGCTCCAAAAGTCCTCCGGGCTGTTGTTGCTCAACCTTGTCCTGCTGACATATGAGACAAGTGTGCACATAACACTCTATATCATCTCGCATGCATGACCAATAGTAGACTGACTCAACCAAGGCCCTCGTGTGATGTTGTCCTGAATGACCAGCCCACATTGTATCATGACTCTCCCTTGTGATCCGCCGTCTAATGTCTCCAAACTTAGGCACGTAGACACGTCGACCCGTTGTAAGCAATAAGCCATTTTCTACCCAAAAACGTTTTGTCTTGCCTTGGTTGGCTAACTCGATAAGTTGTTTGGCTGCCGGATCATGTTACATACCTTCTTTTATAGCCTCACAAATGTCCCAAGTTGCTAAAGTGATGGCAGCAAGCTCAGCTTTTCGGCTCAAGGCATTAACTACAACATTACCTTTGCCCGGCTTGTACTCTAGCACATAATCAAACTCGGCAAAGAAGTCTTGCCACCTAGTCTGTTTTGGTGTGAGCTTCTTCTGCGTCTAAAAGTAGCTAGTAGTCATATTGTCGGTCTTGACCACGAACCTCGACCCGAGCAGATAATGTCGCCATGTACGAAGGCAATGCACAATGGCAGTCATTTCCTTCTCTTGCACAGTGTAACGCCGCTCCGTCTCATTTAACTTGTGGCTCTTAAACGCTATAGGATGCTTATCCTGCATCAGGACACCCCCAATGGCGAAGTCTAAGGAATCTGTGTGCACCTCAAATGTCTTGGCAAAGTCGGGTAGTACCAAGACTAGCTCCTCTGTTACAGTTGCCTTAAGGTGTTCAAACGCCTTTTGACAATGCTATGTCCAGACCCATGGCTTGTTCTTCTTCAGCAGCTCGGTCAATGGTGCAGCCTTTGCTGAGTAGCCATTGATGAATCGACTATAGTAGTTAACAAGGCCAAGGAAGGATCTCAACTTCGTTACCTTTGTAGGTGCCTCCCACTCCTGGATAGCACGTACCTTAGCCCCGTCCATGCGTAGCTCACCATTGTTAATGACATGGCCCTAGAAGTACACCTTTGATTATGCAAACTCACACTTCTCCCTTTTGATGTATAGCTCGTTCTCCCGCAAGACTTGTAAAACTTTCCTTAAGTGCTCCATGTGTTCCTCCAAGGTGTTGCTGTAGATGACTATATCATCTAGGTAGACTACTACGAACTGATCAAGGTAGGGGTGAGAAATTTTGTTCATAAGGGTGCAAAATGTGGTCGGTGCATTGGTTAAGCCGAAGGGCATCACCAACCACTCAAAGGCTCCATAACTCGTCACACATGCTGCCTTTGGCTCATCCCCTTCAGCAATGCGAACCTGGTAGTAGCCCTTTCAAAGATCTACCTTTGTAAAGCACTTGGCTTGCCCAAGTCTATCGAACAAGTCAGCAATGAGCGGGATCGGGTACTTATTCTTCACTGTAGCCTTATTAAGCGGTCGGTAGTCTATACACAAGCGCAGTGATCCATCCTTCTTCTTCCGGAACAATAATGGTGCACCAAAAGGTGTCTTTGATGGGCAAATGTGACCAGCATCTAGCAACTCTTTCAATTATTTCTCGAGCTCCTCTAGTTCGGGCGGTGCCATACGATATGGATCAAATGCAGGTGGCTTAGCCCCTGGTGTCACACCTCCTTTTTCCTACTACACCCCGTAAAGGGTATAATAATAAGGGAGTTATTTCCACCTTGAAGTAACAATCGAAACGGGATTTATTTAAAAGATTCAGATTCGCCACTTGGGAGATTTATGGTGTCCCAAGTCACCGGTTGAATCCCGAATCGAGGAAAAGAATGACTCTGTTTAACAGTTCGCGAACCAGAAATCCGAGTAAGGAATTCTGTTAACCCGGAAGAAGGTGTTAGGCATTTCCAGGTTCCGTGATTCTAGCACGGTCGCTTAACTGTTGTATTCGGCTTAATTATCTGATTTTAAATAATTATGAACCTATGTGCAAATTTTAGCTCTTTAACCGCTTTTATTCATTTTTAGGAAGATTGCAACATAATTAAAACACATCTCGAACCGCGTCACATAAATGCACCCGCAGTCTTTGATATATTTTAATATTGTTGGGATTTGGATTTGGGTAAGGTAAATTATTAAAATAACGCGCCTAAAGCAACTACGTGTGTGCAACTTTGCGAGGGCCATGAAAATTTGCTAAATGGCACGCCTCAAATTTTAAAGGAAAAGCACTCAACTAAATGAACTATGGATATTCATAGTTAACTAACTAGGGATTAAGCACCACAACTATGCCACAGAAACCGTACTGTAGTCACGATAATTTAGTTACGAGGAACACTATTTAAGGTCTAAAATTCTTTCCCCTTTCACTACCTTACACGATTAACTTGCCTTCATTTCTCAAATTCATTTGCATTGAAACTAAAAGAAAAACTCTCAATCAATAGGAATTAAACGAACAATACACCAACCTGACAATTACTGCTATCACGTAACTTAACTCAAAAAAATTAACAAAAACTCTACCAAAAGATTTTAAGCAAAGTACATCAAACAAAACTAGGCAACTTTCTATAAACTAACAATAAAAAAGAATACAAAGTGAATCATGTACACTACACATGAGAACCAACGCTAATTTCTAACAAAAATGTAAATGAAACTCCAATCACAAAACATGATCGAATTGATTGTTATGGAGCACATAGTGGTAGCACAGCAAAACAGGGAATATATTTGAACAATATGCGGCAGAATGCAATTCTATTCTTAGAGATATCAACAGCTTAAACAAGTATGATATGCATATTTCAGAGGGTTCAAATACGTATTATGAAGACAAAGTCATCCTTAGAAATTTCAAAACGCAACAATCAGCCATGAGTCTTATTCAACAAACAGACAGCCTACCCAGTCGTTATAAGATCATACACCTGATGCAAGGTCTAAAAATAACACGGACAATAGTGAAAGAAGTAGATGTAACAGTTATATTCGAATAATATTGATTTTAGCGGGAAAAGTTTGTTCAAATCCCTATTAGAAATGAATTAAATAAAAAGAGAAATACAAAGAATATTGGTTTTAACAGAAAATTGTTCAGAATTAAAAATAGAGTTAGTCAACACAACTGGTTCACAGAAGTAAACACAATAATGGAAAAAATAAAGAAATCAGTGTCACAAATAGGAACATCTAGGGTTTAAGCATATACACGGAAATTAATCAAATATGTAAAGAAACCATTAGCTTAAACACTTGAAAATAAAAAAAAACCTTTTGAAGAAAACCTGGGACGAACCCTAAATTTCAGAAAATAACGGGATCGAAATAACATTAGTAAAACAAAAGATTTTTGAGGAAAAAATACCAAATAGAACTCAGAAGACTTCAGATCTATGAGGATCTGAACAGACCTAGTGGTCATGGAACTAGGGTTTTCAAAAAATAATAGAGATGAAGAAAACTAGATCAGAGACCAAAGATTCGAACTAAAAATTGGAGGAGATCAGTACTTACAAATGAGAATGGCCCTAGACAGGCCTGGAAACGAATTTCGGGCAAATGATCAAGTTGAATCTCCCTGAGATTCTTCTAAGAACCCATGCAATCAACGACTAGAGGATATAGAGAGCCGGTAGGAGCTGGAGAATATACAGAAACTCCATAGATGGGATTTTTTGCTGGTGACAATGATTAGGGTTAGGGGTGATTGAGAGAGAAACGGAGGGGTTGAGGGATTCAAGTGCAACAGAGTGCAACAAATGAGTTAAGTTAGGGGGTCATTTGGGTTAAAAATGGTAAGAAGGAATAGGGGCCGTTGATCTCAGAGATCAACGGCCAGGATGAGAAGGGGTCTGGGTCGGGTAGGATTTTAATTAGGTTAAGGTTGTTTTGAGTTGGGCTTGGGTTAATTAAATTGGAGGGGGTCCGATTGGAGGTAAATTAAATGATTAAAAAAATTGATTTTCATGCCTAAAGGTGGTTTAAAATAATTATTTTATATTATAAAAATATAAAAGGTCATTTTCTGTATAGATAACGGAATTATGCATATGTAGGGGCTATTTTTGCAAAATATGCGATTATAGTTTTAAAAATACAAATGTAATTAAAAAATATAATTAAAATATTTAATCACTCTTATGAACATAAATGATGAATTTAGTTTATTAAATCATCAAAAAATAATATGAGAGATAGTTATGAAGATTTATGTAAGTAAAAAATTCAGAAATAAATGGATTTAGGACCTTGAAAAATTGTAGAAAAAAATTGTAAAATACTTGCGCATATTTGTAAATGCATGCACAATAATTTGAAAGTGTTTATGCATATTTAAAATATATGAGAAAAAAATTGGGTATCAACACTCGTGCGATTGTAGCAATAAAATAATATCAAAAACCATGAATTGGACGCCAAAACGCACGAATTTACTCATGAACTCCAAAAACTTCTAAAATAGTTCTGCACGTTCAATTCCTATCAAATCAACTCGGAGTGACGCCAAAATTTGCATGCAAGTCCTAAATGACATTTCAGGCCTACTCCAACTTCTGAAAGTGGAATCCAAACCCGATATCAAAAAGTCCACCCTCGGTCAAGCCTTCTAAAAACTTCAAGTTTCTAACTTTTGCCAAATGACTCCGAAACGACCTAGGGACCTCCGAAACCACTTCCGGACGCGCTCCTAAGTCCATATTCACCATAAGGAGCTATTACCTGGCTCAGAATCCCAAACATATGTCTAGAATGTAAAAATTCGTCTCAACCCAAACTTATTGAATTTGCTCAAAATGTCAACTTTCACTATTAGGCGCCGAAACGCTCCCGGGTCATCCAAAAACCCCTTTGAACATGGTTCAAAATCATCATACGAACCTATTAGATCTGTCAAATCCTGATTTCGAGTTCGTTTACTCAAAATGTTGATCGAAGTCAAACTCGACCTTTTAGCCAAGCTTAACGAACAAAATATTCCGATTTCATCCCGAACTCTTCCAAATCCTGAACTAACCATCCCAGTAAGTCTTAAATCACTGAAAGCAAGTACGGAATATCTTACTTAGGGGAACAGAGTTCTAGAAAGAAAATCGATCGGTCGGGTCGTTACAATGGGAAACAAAGTCATTGGAAGAAAGCAAAGCAAGTGAGATGGTTAGAACTAAGTATGAGGTGCCTGCACAAAGAATCATGTGTGGGAGAAGTCTGAGTATCTCACGAGTTGCTACTGCTTCGGCCTATGAACTGCCAGGGAGTTTCTTTTACCCTCTTGTATTTATGGGTATGTATTAGAGACAATGCACAATTTTAAGTATAGTGTGAAGAAACTGTTTGGGTGGATTCCTATGCTAGTTTAGATGTGTTATTTTATATGTTTTGATAAAAAATTAAAAAAAGTAATTAGGTATAAATAATCCCTCTTGATTTTTCTTATGACCATGATTCTTTTCCAAGGGATGACTCTTTGATAAGGTTAGTAGTTTTTTAAAGTAGAATTTTCAAAAAGTTTTGGACTTTTCCTAATGAAGGACTTCCTAGACAGTTTTCTTGAGGGTTTAAAGTCTAAAGAAAAATACAAAAAAGATTTTTTTAACTGATAATAGAATGGAAAGAACTTGAGTATCTATGCTTTTTTGCATGTTTTATTTTGGGCTTAGAGATGGAGCATTTGCACTGAGTACTTTCTTCTTTATTCTTGTGAATATATGTCTTGAGAGTATATGTGTTTCTTTTGACGCTTGGGATCGTCTATTGACTTTTACTTCCTATTCTTTGGATTATATGATGATTGTGCTAGTTGCTTTAACTTGAGAGTTGGGTCTGAGCCGTCCTAAGTAAGTCATGTGCGTTGTTTGGGGTGCGATTTTGGTGTAATCTATGCCATCCTTGCCACGATAGCACTTGCTTCGTGTGTGTGTCGAAGCGAAATGATTAAGTTTTGTAAGTTTGGGAAGTAATATTGGCTGTCTTTGATTGACCATTGTTGATACCTAATTTTTTCCTGTATATTTTTATATGCAGAATATCTTTAAAAATAGCATATATATATATATGCATATATAAGTATTTCCAAGCATTTTACTATTTTTCCATAATTTTTAAGGTTTTTAAACTGATTTATTTCCCTCTTCATCCATAAAAAAACCAATAATTATTTCTAAAATTATTATTTTGGTAATTTATTTATTGAAATTTTATATTTATGCTAAGATATAGCTAACATAATATTTTTATATTTTTATAAATATATTTAGTATTTTAAAACTAAACTGTGTATAATTGCAATACTAGCCATTTTTAGGTTTAAACTCGTCTCATATTTATAAAAATGGGATCGTATATTTTTAAATTGTTAATTATATATTATAAGTCATCTTAGTACTTTTAATTATTTTTCAGAAATTTATTTACTATTTTTTATAAATTAAATGGGAAAAAGAGGCTATTTAACTTATAGCCAGATTTTGGCTTTCTAACATAGCCTAAATTGAACCAACCCACACCCCACTTAAACCCAACTTCAGACCCAATTACCCAACCCAACTACTTAATTTACCCGACCCACAGCCTGTTTCAAGGACCCGCCCGACTTCCCTGTTTAGTTCAGGCCGTTAATCAAAATGATTAATGACCACCTTTTAACCTTTCCATTTTTAATTGCCCATTACCCCCCAAACCCTACTCATTTGGCATCATCAGCCGCCTTTGAAGCCCCCATTCTCTCAAATTCTCTCAAAGCTTCTCAAACCCTAATCGCCTTCCACCACTTCCGTCCTAAAAACCACCGGAATCCATGGCTTCTAAGGTTATGGAAGTCTTATACCAGCCTCTTATGGCTCCTACACTCCTGGTTATTGGGGTTTCGAGGTCTGACCATGAAGAATCTTGGCTCAGACTTCAATTGGCTCGAGTTCTATGGATATTTCCGACCTCGCTCCGGCCAGCCATCGTCGTTCGAGCCTAATCTCGACTTCTCCAGCTCAGATCAGTGACTTTTCCAAGTCTTTCTCACTACTTGGGTTCTTCTAAACCCTAATCCTTCGAGGTTTTTCCGATTCTGTTAGATCCGTTGTATATTTGTGTTTTCTCTAAGCTCTTAAGCATTTTTCTCAAAGTTCTTTCAAAACTACATCTTCCGAGCCTTCATCTTTTTTCGATTTAGGGTTTCGTCAAGTTGTCCTTTAAAATTTCTCTGATCTTTAGCATGATTTACTGTATTTATTATGTGTATTTCTTATGTGTTTCTTCTACTATATTTCCTATATGTTCTTCTATTATGCTATTATACTTCTTGTGTCGTTACTTCTATTGTATTTCTTATGTATTGCCTTCTACTGTATTTTTTATGTTGTTTCTCCTACTTTGATTTTTATGTGTTCCTTTTACTGAAAGATGCATGTTAAAAGTCTCAATTTCTTTTTGAGATTTCTGAAGTTGTTTCGTTAGTATTTTTTTGCCTTGATTGCTTTCCCTTTAATCTCTACACTCGATTGATGGCAAAACCCCTAAAATTTGGGGTTTCATTCGAGTATTGAGACCATTGGCTATGTGATTTGCTTGTGCTTCACCTTTGAACTTGCTTGATTTTTTGGACCTATTCGAGTTCCTAGAGTTGTTTCATTTACTGCTTCATTAAGTCTCAAAATCATTGTCTCAATCTTGTTTCTTCATGTGATTCTGACTTTTGCTAAACTCTATAAGACCTTTACTTGACCTCTTTTTCGCGTGCTATTTGATACTCTCTCTTCTGAATTACCATATTCCTATAGTCTACTGCTTACTTATTTTGCAATTGCAGGACACTTTCACTTTATCCTGAATTCATCCTCACATGCCTGTTACTTGTGTACTCTTTATATGTACTAAACTTCCCTTCTAAGTGAATTTCAATTGTGATTGATTTCAGACTTCCTTTTTATAAGGTTTATTGATTTCTTTTCATGTTTGCCGACTTTCCTGCTAATCGATTTGAGTCAAAGGATTTTCTTAGTTTTTCTGACTTGATTCATTCATGGACCAATGCTTACAAAATCTCCGACCTCCTTGATTTCCTACATACTGATGGATCATTACCTTATTTGTGTTAATCGCGTATTTCAGACTTCTTCCCTTATAAAACCCCTATGTATTTGCCCCTAATGTCCTACTTTGCACAAGATGTTTATTTGATTTCTTTCCTAATGGCCTTAATAGTTTTTACCATTTGAATCTGAATTCCTTAATTAAAGGAAGTCTTGATTCTTAATTGATATTCAGTTCCTTAATTGTTTTCTTACCTCGTTTCTGTCTATTCCTCACATTATAAATACACGACCCTTTCATTGACACAAGACATGAAGACTCTTAGTTTTCTACACACAATCACTTGTGGTTTTCTAAACTTACGCTTACACTCAAGAATACTCTTTCTTGCTGCTTGTACTGTGGCCTGTTTGCAAGTCCTGCTGCCTGCTTCTTTCACTATTTGCTTTTCTTAAACTGGTATGTTCTAATTATGATTCAGTAGCACAACTATGTGTTTATTTAACACCTTTTTCCTCCTGGTAGCCTACTTATGTGTTTGATTCAGTGTGTGTTAGCATTTTCCTTTTATCTATTTTGCCTCTATTGTCTATTCTAAGTTATTTGACACTGATGGATGTTTGAGGCATGACAACATTAAAGTATTATTGTCTATAACTCAAACTTGGTCTCCTGAGATCATAACCTCATGTTATTATTGTATGTTGTACATTCTAGTTGGTTTTATGAATATAACAACATCCCCTTATTGTTGTGAATGCCCAAAATCAATTAATGCCCAAGCATAAGGGCTCCCTACAATCAGTTCCCAATCCCTGACCCCCCTTTTGTGTAAAGTTATCAATTATGTAGCTATTTCCCAGTACCTTTTGCCCTTTTCTTTACTTCCCTAGTCCTTAAAGTTCTGTTTTTGCACTTGTACACTCTCTTAGACTTTAAGTTCTGCCCCCCTCTTGTGAGCCTTGCCTTGGGACACTTTGATCTCCGTCTAAACTTGGACACTTGAGGGCTGACCCTTCCACACTGCACTTGTTCCAATCTGATAATACATTTGGGTGTAAGCATTGCCCGGAGTCCCTTTGAGGCTCTTAGAAACTTTGACACACTCAAATGGGAGAAAGGCTTTTTATCATGATCTTATTGAGTTAGTTTACCTCATATTGCAGACATGAAGTTTGAATCAGGCTCTCCTTGGTTGTACTTGTATTTGTATTTTTCTGATGTATTTTTTACTTTAATCTGGGGTGTAATAACTTGTATTAACTCTTGGGGATGGCTAGTGAAAATGGTGGGTAACTATGCATGCAAAGAGTAGATACCATGTCTATAGGTATTTTGAATTCTGCATATTCAAATGCATATAGAAATCATGCTTACAGGTCATTCTGAATTCTGCATCTCCAACTTTCATATAGAAATCATGTTCATAGGTTCTTAAAGTAATTTCTGCATTTAGAAATCATGTTCATTGGGTTCTTAAAGTAATTTCTGCATTGAGAAATCATGTTCATAGGGTTTCGAATAATTTCTGCATATAGAAATCATGTTCATAGGATTTCAAACAATTTCTGCATATTGAAATCATGTTCATATGTTTTCCAAACAACTTCTACACTTAGAAATCATGTTCATAGGTTTTCAAACAATTCAGCACCTAGATATCATGTTCATAAGTTTCTAAAACAAGTTTCATGCAATTTATACCACGTTCAAAATTAACTACGCGTAGAAAGCATGCCTATATGAACCCTAAATCGAATTTGAGCCGCTTCATTCACATATGGAACTAAAAGAAGTAACAACGTTGCTATAAAATTCATAACCTTTGTTAAAATCGGCCTTTCTTTTAGTAATTTGACTCCCCTTTTTAAAACCAGTACATATTCAGTTCATTTTAGACCCTGTTGTTTCATTGCTCTCTGAGTTCACTAGATGCCATGCCTATAGGATCCTTGTCCAGCACTTAGGCAAGCCTTAGGGTAAAGTTTTAAATTAAATCAGTTCTGTTAATAAGCTACAACCGGTAGGCAAGGCTGAGTTGGGCTTCCTATCTGAATTATGTAATAAATCAGTCTTCCTCAACCTTTAAGTCCTCTCATGTTTAGTACTTAATGAGACCTTAATTAGTATGTGAAAGTCATGCTAAATTATGTGCTTCTTTGTGTATAGAGGGTGTATCTGAGCCTTTGCTTGTTATATGCTTTCCCCATAACTTGCTATACATGTTTTGTATGTTGCCTTAGAATTTTCACCTTTAAAACTACAAATAAGCCTAATATCCCTCCCCTTTAGGATTAGTAGTCCTAAATGCCTCCGAGACAGATAGGATTGGGACGGTTAATAGCATGCAATAGGTAAACGAGACCATTACGCGCTTTAGTACTTTAACGGGGTGGGAAGGGTAGATATGGATATGATGACCACGCGACAATGCCACGCGTAGCCCCTCATTGAGGAGTGAATACCGGACATTATGTGGGGTGATCCATATTATTAATAAACCTAGGACCCCCTTTCCCTTCTTTCTTGTCTTTTTCAAAGGAATTTCAAACTCTTTCTTTTTTTAAAAAAATCAGCTTTCTTTTAGTTCTCTCCAACTTTATTTGTTTGCAAACCCTTATGTGAAAATCTCCTCTTATTTGAAGTTTTTATTTGCCTACGAGTTATTTGCATCTAAAATTCACAATAATAGTCTGGTCGGGAACCACACTAGTGGATTCTAAGGGGTGCCTAACACCTTCCCCTTAGAATAATTTCAAGCCCTTAACCTATCTCTGGTTACTCAAATCAAATCTCCTCGGTGTCCTAATGCACCCTAATCATTAGGAGGCAACTCTTCAAATTAAATCCAACTCCCAAAAGGAATGAGTTGTCCTCCCAAATGTCACGAACCTGATTTCGAGAAGAAAAAGGGGGCGCGACATGTATTACCCCCTCTGTTTGTTTCTGAGCATTGCTAGACCTTTGCTTGATTATATGCTTGAAATTAAGTGTCCCATGAATCCCAAACCCCCATGACCCCTATTTGTCATTACTGAATTTACTTTAGTTCTATGACCACTGGCTATGTCGATGAACCTGTCTTAAAGGTGATATGTTTGGAATTTTGTTCATTACCCCAATATCTTTTCAAACTGCCTCTGGGGTTTTACTAAAATTACTTTCGAACAAACTTCCTTTTAAATACAGTCTTTCACTAAAACCTTTCACTTGTGTCAAGCACCTTCACTTTACTCCTAGATTAATAAGTTATGCCCCCTCCAGTATGTGTACTGCCTTGGGATTATCTCGAGAACCCTCTGAACTCTGGTATACTGAGGCTGGCCCTTCCACACTGCACTTATTCAATTTGGTTACCTAGTCTAGGTGTAAGCACTGCCCGGGATCCTTGAGGTCCTTAGGGAACTTTAATGCACCTAGACTATAACATTGTCTATGGAATTGAGGCACTTGAGGCCATTGGAAGCTTTGGAAATTTGGGCCTAATTGAAGGCTCCGTATAGAATAGCTTCTTATTTTCTTATGTACTTATGTAATTCATTCATATGGTTTGTAATAATTTGAAAACAGATATTGGAGTAATTAGTAAAAAGGGATGGGTAGCTATATGTTTGCAAGAGTAATACGGGTAGAGATCATGCTCATAGGACTTTACATTTTGATTTGATTGCTTTAACCAGTAAAAATCATGTTTATAGGGCTTTACATCTTATCATGTTTATCTCACCATGCTAGAAACCATGCCTATAGGTTTTAAATAATTCCGTAATAGAATTCATGTCTTCAATGTCTTAAAATCAACTTAAATAATAGACGTCATGCCTATGGGATTTAATCTAGATTCTGTTATGACAAGTGTTATATCAGTTTTCATGCTTGCAAAACTAAAAATCAGCCTAACAAGTAGATGTCATGCCTATAAGATGTAATTTAACCCAGATTTTGTTTTAATAAGTGTTATGTATGTCTCCTTGCCTACAAGTCTTTAAAATCATTAGTAAATCTAGATTTCATGCCTATAGGGAACGCCATCAAATCTTGCTTATGGATCTCGCTTAAATTTAGTGTAAATAACTCAATTTGGTTACCGTTTAGTTCACTTCTGAATTGGTTTAATTAAGTCATACTTTCTGAAACAAGTTCTTTAAAACTACCTCAATCTATAATTAGATATCACTCCTATAAATATTACAGAAGTCCGTTTCAAAACCTACTTTGTTTTTACTATATGAAAGTACTAATCAGTGCTTTGTGTATAAGCAAGCCTTAGGGCATTTGTTTGCAGCTCTGAAACTGTTTTATTGCTTAAAGTTTTTTGGATCTTAACTGGATTCAAAAAAACCAATAGGTAACTGCTAAGCTCATTAATTCTGAGTTTTGTAAAAATAAAATTGCATGTCTCCTGCATGTTCACCGAAGCATCTTGCCTAAGGATACTGCTTAATAGAAGGCCCTTAATTGTGTTTGAGTCGTGCTGTTTCTATGTCTTGTTTGAGGAGGAAATTTTGAGACTCTAATTGCTCCCTTTATCTTATGTACTAAAAGTCCTAATTGTTTTTGCTTGTCGCCTTAGAATATTCACCTTTAAAACCTTAGGGGTTTGTCTAGAACCACCTATAGGTAGAGGTCCTAAATCCCTCCATGACCATTAAGAATGGACGGGTAATAGCACGCAATAGAGATTGCTGACCAAATACTCACTTTGCATGACTACTAAGGGAATGGGAGGGTAGATATAGATATGATGACTGATGCGCTAATGCCACGCATAGCCCCTTTCTGAGGAGTGATTATAGGGCATTGTACTGATGTTATCCTATAGGCAAACCAGCCTAGGACCGCCCTCATCCCAAATTCTCTTTACCTGAAGATTTACTATCCCCTTTTATGCACATAAACTGTCTAAATTCTTATTTTATTGTTTGAGTTATACAATGCCCAATATACTCTGCTTGCAATTGTTTGCTTAAATTGTTTATTTTGTTAATGGACTAATTCTTAAGTGTAAGTTCGGCCGTGACCCACAATTGTGGACCAAGAGGGGTGCATAACTTCTTCCCCTCGAGGTTATTTCGAGCTCTTACCCTAATCTCTGTTAATGCAAACCAATCTAAGAGTTAACTGCTCGATGTGCCGTAATTCACCTTAAAAATCGTTAGGTGGTGAATCTTTAAATACCCAATTCCCAAAAGGAAATGAGTTATCACCACCCATGAATGTCAAAACCCGGACTTCTCCCCTCCCGAGGGAGGGGAAAGAAAATGAAGGCGCGATAGCATGGCGACTCTGCTGGGGATATCCTTTAGGATCTTATCACGACGAGCTTGCTCTTATAAATTAGAACAAGCATGCTTTATCCCATGCTGTCTTTTATTGTTTAAATACTGTATTTATTTTTCCTTACGTGAAAATACTTGACTATGTGTTATTGACTGCTGCATAAATCATGCTCCACATTATATTTCACTCGTGCGTATCAAACGCTATAGCAATGCTTTAATGAGTGGTTGCACGCTTCCTATTTACTACCCTTTAATCTAAAAAGGCTTATTTGCAGTAAAACCAGTCGATCAGCGATGCAATCGATAGTTCCATGCCTTCCCCCTCAAGTTGTCCGCTCGAGGGTACCAGTCTAAAACCTCATAGAAACCTTACTCTGGTCGAATTTGTGCATATATCATGGTTAAACCTAGCCGGATCAGTTATGTTGTCCGCATAATGATCCTTTAAGATAAGCCTTATCCAAAGTCGATCAGGTGTTCCATAATCCCAATGGACACAACCACATTATGTGCATTAATTTGGAGAACTAAATATTGATATGTTGATCACAAATGTATAAATAGTCGAGTCTAGTGGGGGTAAGGTATAACCTTTTATTTTACAGGAAATGAAGCACGAGGTCACCAGATTCGGTATAGTTAGCAACATCTCATCCTTACTGTTAGATTAGTGGAAGTGCCTTTCCTCAAGTGAGAAGAAACATGTGAGTAACTACCTGGGTAACCTGCCCTCCTTGCTGTATATTGAGCCAAACAACAAACTGATCGAAGCTGCCACCTTATTTTGGGATAGTGAGAGGGCGGTGTTTCATTCCGGTGACATAGAAATGAGACCACTTTTGGAGGAAATTGGAGGGCTTGCGGGTTTAACTTGGGACAATCCTGGGCTGTTGGTACCAGAAAACCATACGGGCAAGGGATTTTTGAAGATGATAGGGTTGAAGAAGAATGTCGACTTAGTATGCTTGAAGGAATCTTATATAACTTTCGAATAGTTGTATGAGAGGTATGGACATAGCAAATCTTTCCGCACCTACCATGATGAGATCTCGCTCATTTCTCTGGGTTATATCCACCGTAAGGTATTTGTATTCATGGTGTATTTCCTATACCTGATAGTATTCCCAATGAAGAAGGGAAGAATTCGCACCAGGTTGGCTATGGTTACAAAAACTTTGATTGAAGGGATTAATGGACAGGCGTATACCGTAGTCCCCGTGATTGTAGCCGACCTCTATAGTTCTATGGAGCATTTTCAAAGAGGGGTAAATCATTTCAAGGGTTGCAACTTATTGCTGCAGTTATGGTTGTTGGAGCATTTCCAAAGGGGTGACTATCGCCAAGAATTTCTGCGGAGGGCCTGGAATGACCATATTGCTTTCCATTATCCCAAGCAGGTGACTTATATTCCAGATAGATTTGCTTAGCCGTAAAGATCCAAGGAATGGGTAGAGTTCTTCGACAATCTAACTGAGGCACAGGTGCAATGGATGGTTGAATGGTTCCCTACGAACGAGTTAATTATCAAATCCAGGGATGCTCTGCACTTGCTGCTGATCGGGTTGAGAGGGATATACCCATATGTCCCTATGCAAGTTATGAGGAAAGCTTATCGACAGTAGGTCGTACCAAGGGTTGTCAAGATGAGTCACTTTAGGGCAGACTTTTAAGGCAATAACATCCCTTATAAGTGCCAAGCTCAGCACATGTGGCACTGCAAGATAATCGTAGAGAAAAACACCATCGAGCCAAACAGGTATCATGCAGGGTACGAGCCTGTCTACCCAGCATGGTTAGAGGATAACTTGAAAGGAATGGCGACAGCGGGGGCCAATCGAGGGAACAGAATCATAGATGAGTAATCTAAAGCTCGGGTTAAGTATAACAGGCTACGCAAGAGGGTCCAAGACTCTGAGAATAAACACCGAGAAATACATGAGAGGAATGTATGGTTGATCGAGGAGTGGAAAGAGATGGCGATCACTTCCAACAGGAAACTAGAATATTTGGAGCAGGGAATAGTGGAGCTGGAAGGTAAGTCATCAAGAGGATTGAAAATTTCCACAATGCTAAAGGACCTGAAGGAGGACACTTGGCCAGAGCCTATTTGCTGTTGGGGCTGCGCGAGCTGGAAAATCTCAATGATAGATTCTGGAAGATTTAATCTAGGGAAGGTCCTTCTGGGATCAAATAGGCTAGGTTTATTTCTTGCTTTTTCTGAAATGTAATGCCAATAGTGACTCATTCTTTTATCAATATTTTAGTGTCATTTTGGGGATTCGTCTATTTTTTACGTTATGAAATGAAGCATTTATTGGCATTAAAAGTTCTCTAAATCTATTTGTCGCTAGGCCTACCTCGGGCACAATGAGGCTCCCAAATTAGGACACAAATTTATATTTCTGCAATATGTGTTTAAATACTGCAAACATTTCAGGATCCTTATTGACTTGTTACCTTTTTTGTTTTTTCTTATTTTTATTGTTATTCCGAGCCCCTTATGTTTGTTCAATCATACTTGCCTCTTCAGCATATCACACAGATCCAGAGGCCCTCCACCTCATCCTCTTCCAAGCAATACAAAGGGCAAAGGAAAGGCAAAGATGGATGATTTAAGTGGTATCCGGAAGGAAAATATTGAGAATGCGGAAACCTCTGATGGTCGTAGCACTCCAGCCCCAAATGATCTGGTTTTAAGGCTGGAGAAAAAGATATTGGAACTGCAAGGAGAACTTGAGCAAGTTTGCAACCTGGCAAACCTATCGCTTACCATAAATGTCCCTGACATCGACCAAAAAAAGGCCAAGAACCCAGCACCTGCTCAAAGTACACAAAAACCTCCCACTCTAAATCTATACGCAACTCCACCCCATAATCTCAACCAACTGCCAGCTCCGCCGCAACAACACCATCAACAAATTCAATACCCACCAACTACCACTTACCACACACCCTAAAATACATCATGACTCATTCTTAATCCATAAAACTCTACCAATGACCACTACTACACCCACCAAAGCAACCCCATCTATGTGGAAACCACATCTCATCCTACCCAACCAATCTCCTGTACACCAAAAAATTTTGAAAAGGATTTGCTCATCAAAAACATGGTTGAAGAAATGAAGAAGTTGACTTTCCAAGTTCAAGGTATTGAGGGCGACAAAGAAATATAGGGTTTGAACTATAAGGACTTGTGCATACAGCCGGATGTCGAACTGCCAGAGGGGTACAAACCTCCCAAGTTTAAAATGTTCGATGGTACAGGTGGTCCCAGCGTTCATCTCAGAACTTATTGTGACAAACTTGTTGGGGTCAGCAAAGATGAAAAGATCCAAATGAAGCTCTTTATGAGGAGCTTTACTGGGGATGCTTTGTCTTGGTATATCAGCCAAAATCCCAAGAAGTTGTCTAATTGGTAAGCATGGCGACGGATTTCATGGACGGGTTCAGTTTCAACACGGAGAAGGCACCGGATTTCTTCTACATTTAGAATCATAAGAAGAAACCTGCTGAGACATTCCGTGAATATGCTACTCGTTAAAGGTCAGAAGTTCCAAGGTTAGGCCATCTTTGGACGAAGAATAAATGAATAAATTCTTTGTCAAGGCATAGGACCAGAAATATTATGAGAGGCTGGTGGTTATCAAAAATCACAAATTCTCTGACATCATCAAACTGGAGAAAGGATTGAAAAAGGGATCAAGAGGGGAATGGTAACAAACTTTGAGACTTTGCAAGCCATGAATAAAGCACCAGTCAAGTGGCATATCGAAGAAGAGAAATGTTGGGGCAGTAATGGTAACCCAGGGCCAAAAATCCCTACTTGTCAATAAAACACCTCCCCCTACATACCAAACACCTCCCCCACATGACAAACACTTCCACCCACGTACCACGCATTAACGCCTATATATCAACCTTCATCTCCAAGATACTCTCAACCAGCCTATGTCCATCACACCTATAACTCCCAACCATCCCATTTCCAATCACCGCCAGCCCGTCAGAATTATCCAAGACCATGACCCAACTTTGACCGCAAGCCATCCAGACAGTATACCGCCATTTTTGAGCCCATTGACCAATTATATAAAAGGTTGAAAGCTGCCGGTTATGTCACTCCTATTCCCGCTGTGACGTTAGAAAATCCATCCCAGTGGGTCAATCCGAACAAGACTTATGTGTGCCACTCCGGTATGAAAGGCCACACCACTGTTGAGTGTGGAGCATTGAAGGATAAGATACAAATGCTAATTGATAACAAATTCATACAAACAAAGGAGGCCACAACTGATGTCCGCAACAATCCCCTCCCTGATCATAGAGGTGATGGTATACATGTGATAGAGATAAATGAAGAATGGGACCCTAAGGGGTCGATCGGGCTTATTCGGGAAAGCGATGACTCTAAGGTCGTAGTCACACTCATCCCTATTGTGGTTTAGACTCAGACACCGATCGAGGTTGAGGTAACTACATCAGATCTATTCGAGGTAGAAGTGGCTCCGCCCGCAGCTACCCCCGCTCCATTTGAAGTAGAAGGGGTCACACCCTTCACTATGATAGTATCCACAACACCCCTATTCAACTAAAAGCAATACCCTGGAATTATGTCGTTGAGGCTCGGCAAAAAGGGAAGGCCAAGGTAAAGGAATCTGACGTGACACAGGGAATGACTAGGATAGGAAGCGTCTATACACCTGAACACCTAAGAGGTTCAAGTAATGAGGCCACTTATAGGAAACCTATCATATAGACTGGGCCAGATGAATTATGGAGAAAATTACAGGCAAAGGAGTATTCTGTTGTTGACCACCTAAACAAAGTCCCTGCTCAGATATCTATCCTATCACTATTGCAGATTTCTGAGGCACACAAGAACGCCTTAATAAAAGTGTTGAGCGAGGCCTACGTACCCAATAACATCACCGATGGAGAAATGGCCAACATGGTTGGTCAAGTACTAGAAAGCCATGAGATCATATTCCACGAGGATGAGCTACCACCGGAGTTGTGGAATCACAATCAAGCATTGCATTTTATGGTGCAATTTGAAGACAAATTCATTGCTAGGGTCTTGGTTGATGGAGGTTCGAGCCTAAGCATCTATCCATTGGACACTCTAAAAAGGTTGGACAAAGGTTTCCATGAGATACGGGTAGGAAGCATGAATGTGAAGGCTTTCGATGGGTCCCAGAGGGCCACGATCGAGGAGATAAACCTTTGCTTGCAGATGGGGCTAATTTGGTTCGACGTTGATTTTAGGTGCTTGACATACTAACCTCACATAACCTTCTGTTGGGTCGGGCATGGATCCATACTGCTGGAGTTGTGCCTTCCACGCTACATCAAGCTGTGAAGTTTGAATGGAACCGCCAAGAGGTAATCATTCACAGAGATAGAAGTATCCCCATCTACACTAGTCAGACCATCCGGCCATTGGACATAAAAGAAGGCTAGGAGGGAAAACCTACAATTACATCGAATGGGTCAATGCTATCGAAAAGGACAAGTGGTGGAGTAATAAGGTAGAAAGCATATTAGCATGGTCTGGATTGAACCCTGCAAAGGATTAGGAAAGAACCTCCAAGGTATCACCAAACCAATACAGCTGCAGAATCATGGTACTACCTTTGGGCTCGGATACCAGTACAACATGCCAAGAGTATAGAAACCAGTCGCCTCTATGGCGTGGGCCATATTACCCACTTGAGCAGCCAGTGCCATATTTGGAACAATCTTTTCACCAAGCTGACACAATATGGGGGACCGCGAAAGAAGAAGCGCTAGCAGGATTGAGGGATTTGTTCTTGGAGGATGAAGACATGGATTGTAGTTCCATAATTGAGGAGGAGGGGGAGGAAGGCCTCACTATTCAAACTATGGAGAATGGAGCCCTTCTCAGGAAATGGACAGCCACACTATCCCAAGCCCACCGGGTCCCTAGGTAACTTGGCAAAATTTACTTCTATAAGCCATTCTAGGCATTTAGGATTTCCTGTAATTTTGTTTTAAGTTTTATTTGTTTTCCAAAATGAATGCTCGATTCATCGAGCCGTACTTTGTCTGGATAATTTCTCAAGTTTTAATTAAATGAATTTGCTCTTTATTATTCACTACTATCTTTACATTTTTATTTTCTACAGCATTATTATTACTTTTCCTGATGAACCAATGACTGTAATATGTAATGAGGCAACGCAACGTGAGAATAGTGATTCAGAGGAAGAGGAATCTGAATAACTGATCACCAGTAGCTCCTAAATGTTCAAGTCAACTGCCATGTTGAGCCTTAGTATTCAGGCTTCATATTTTGCCATGTTGTTGGTGCAGGGAAATCTAAGTTTAGCAGATACCAGATAATGGTGACCCATTTCTAATACCAAAACTGCTCATATGCCCACTCCTTTAAAATTTGCGGCTCCGTCAAAGAACATCTTCCAACATCATATGCTTCGGTGATGTCCTTTCCCATGCGTGATACTTCTTCGTTAGGAAAATACATTTTCAAAGGTGTGTATTCTCCTCTTACCGGATTCTCAGCAAGGTGATCTGCCAATGCTTTTCCTTTAACCGCCTTTTGAGTTACGTAGATGATATCGAACTCACTTAATAGTGTCTATCATTTGGCCAACTTTCCAGATAGCATGGGTTTCTGGAATATGTACTTCAGAGGATCCATCCTGGATATGAGTTATGTATTGTAGGCACAAAAGTAATGCCTCAATTTCTGAGTTGTCTAGGTCAAAGCACGACAAGTGTGTTCAAGCAGAGAGTACCGTGCTTCGTAAGGTGTAAACTTCTTGCTCAAGTAGTATATGGCCTGCTCCTTCCTTCCTGTCTCGTTATATTGTCCCAAAACACATCTAAAGGATCCATCTAGTACGGATAGATAGAGTAGCAAAGTTTGTCCTGGTTCTGGCAGGACCAGAACTGGTGGTGTGGACAAGTAATCCTTGATTCTATCAAAGGCTTTCTGACAATCTTCGGTCCAGCCTGTCTCGGCATCCTTCCTCAGCATTTTGAAGATGGGTTCACATATGTCTGTGGATTGTGCTATGAAGTGACTGATATAATTGAGACTCCCTAAGAAGCTCATCACGTCCTTTTTGCTCCTACGCGGGGGGTAACTCCTAAATAGCCTTGACCTTAGATGGATCTAGCTCGATCCCTCTATGGCTGATAATGAATCCCAATAACTTTCCTCTGTGAACCATGAATGCACACTTGGTGGGGTTTAGTTTCAAGTTGTACCTCCTTAGCCTGTCGAAGAACTTTCTCAAGTCTGCTATGTGATCTGCGGCCCTCTTGGATTTGATAATGACATTGTCCACATACACTTCTATTTATTTGTGTATCATATCATGTAGGATGGTTGTCATGGCTCTCATGTAAGTGGCCCCATCATTCTTCAAACCGAATGGCATCATCTTGTAGCAATATACACCCTATGGTGTAATAAAAGTTATCTTCTCTACATCTTCTTCATCCATTCGAATTTGGTGATAACTTGCGACGCAATCTACAAAGGATTGGAGTTCATGCTTGGCGCAGTTATCGACCAGGATGTGTATATTTTGGTAGTGGAAAGTCGTCCTTGGGACTTGCTCTATTTAGATTCCAATAGTCGACACATACTCTAACCTTCCCATCCTGCTTCAGAACTGGCACAATGTTAGCTAACGAAGTTAGGTATGCAACCACCCTGAGAACTTTGGCTTTAATCTGCTTGGTAACTTCTTCCTTGATTTTCAAACTCATGTCTGGTTTAAACTTTTTGATTTTTTGCTTGACTGGCGGACACATGGGATTAGTGGACAACTTGTAAGCCACTATGGACGTGCTCAAATCGGTCATGTCATCATATGACCATGCAAAAATATCCTCATACTCTCTTAGGAACCGGATGCATACTTCTTTCTCTGTAGGTGACAAGTGAATGTTGATGGCGGGTCTCTTTGACGATATCGATGTCTCCTAAATTTACTGCTTCGGTCTCATCCAGATTGGACTTAGGCTTGTTCTTAAAAGTTTCAACCTCTCTGATAATTTCCTCGGGTATCTCATCCTCTTTCTCTGAATCATTATTCTCATATTGTGTTGCCTCATTACATGTCACAGTCATTGGTTCATCAGGAAAAGTAATCATAATGATGTAGAAAAGAAAAATATAAAGATAATAGTGAATAATAAAGAGCAAATTCATTTGATTGAAACTTGAAAAATTATCCAGACAAAGTACGGCTCGATGAATCGAGCATTCATTTTGGAAAGAAAATAAAACTTAAAACAAAATTACAGGAAATCCTAAATGCCTAGAATGGCTTATAGAAGTAAATTTAGCCAAACTACCCAGTGACCCGACGGTCTTAGGATGGTATGGCTGTCCAGTTCCTGAGAACGGCTCCCTTCTCCATAGTTTGAATAGTGAGGCCTTCCTCCTCCTCTTCCTCAGTTGTTATGGCATTGCAATCTATGTCTTCATCCTCCAAGAACAAATTCCTCAATCCTGCTAGCGCTTCTTCTTTCCCAGTACCCTATATTGTGTCAGCTTGGTGGAAAGCTTGTTCCAGACGAGGCACTGGCTGCTAAAGTGTGTAATATGGCCCGCGCCATGGAGGCGACCAATTTTTGTACTCTTTCCATGTGTATAGGTATCTGATCCCAAAGGTAGTACCATGATTCTTCAGCTGTATTAGTTTGATGATACCTTGGAGGTTTTTTCCCAATCCTTTGCCGGGTTTATATCCAGACCATGCTAATATGCTTTCTATCTTGTTACTCCACCACTTGTCCTTTTTGATAGAAATGACCAGTTTGATGTGGTGGTAGGTTTCCCCTCCTAGCCTTCTTCTATGTCCAATGGTCGGGATAGTCTGACTAATGTAGATGGGGTTACTTCAATCTCATTGAATAATTACCTCTTGGCGGTTCCATTCAAACTTCACGGCTTGATGTAATATGGAAGGAACAACTCCAATAGCATGGATCCATGGCCGACTTAACAAAAGGTTATATGAGGCTGGTATGTCAAGCACCTGAAATTCAACGTCAAACCAAGTTGGCCCCATCTACAAGCAAAGGTTGATCTCCCCGATCGTAGCCCTCTAGGACCCATCGAAAGCCTTCACATTCATGTTTCCTACCTGTATCTTATTGAAACCTTTGTCCAACCATTTTAGAGTGTCCAAAAGATAGATGTTTAGGCTCTAACCTCTATCAACTAAGACCCTGGGAATAAACTTGTCTTCAAATTTCACCGTAATGTGCAATGCTCGATTGTGCTTCCAACCCTCAGGTGGTAGTTCATCCTCGTGTAAGATGATCTTATGGCTTTCTAGTACTTGCCCAACCATGTTGGCCATTTCTTTGCTGGTGATATTATTGGGTATGTAGGCCTCGCTCAACACTTTCATTAAGGCATTCTTGTGTGCCACAAAATTCTGCAATAGTGATAAGATAGATATCTAAGCAGGGACTTTGTTCAGGTGGTTAACAACAGAATACTCCTTTGCCTGTACTTTCCTTCAGAGGTCATCTGGCCCAGTCTCAATGATAGGTTGCCTAGTAGTGGCCTCCTTACTTGAACCTCCTAGGTGTTCAGGTGTATAGACTCTTCCGGTCCTAGTTATTCCTTTTGCCACATTAGATTCCTCTACCTTGGCCTTCTCTTTTCGCTGAGCCTCGGTGACATAATCCCAGGGTATTGTTTTTGAGTTGAATCGGGGTGTGGTGGATACTGTCACAGTGAAGGGTATGACCACTTCTACTTTAAATGGAGCAGAGGTGGCTACGGGTAGAGCTACTTCTACCTCGAATCGATCTGATGCAGTTACCTCAACCTCGATCGGTGCCTGAATTTGAACCACAATAGGGGTGAGTGTGACTATGACCTTAGAGTCATCGCCTTCCCAAATAAGCCCGATCGACCCCTCAGGATCCCATTCTTCATTTGTCTCTATCACATGTATATCATCACCTCTGTGATCAGGGAGGGGATTGTTGCGGACATCAGGTGCATCCTCTTTTGGTTGTATGACCTTATTGTCAATTAGCGTTTGGATATTATCCCTCAATGTTCGGCACTCCGTAGTAGTTTTCCCTTTCATACCGGAATGGTACGCACAAGTCTTGTTCGGATTAACCCACTAGGATGGATTTTCTAACGCCACAACAAAAATAGGAGTGACATAACCGGCAGCTTTCAACCTTTCATATAATTGGTCAATGGGCTCAACAATGGAGGTATATATTTTGGGTGGCTTGCGGTCAAAATTGGGCCGTGGTCTCGAATAATTCTAACGGGTTGGTAGTGATTGGAAGTGGGATTTTTTGGAGTTATAGGTGTAATGGACAAAGGCTGGTCGGGAGTATCTAGGAGATGAAGGTTGATATATGGGAGGTGATACTTGGTACGCGGGTGGACGTGTTCGATATGTGGGGGAGGTGTTTTATAGACAAGCGGGGATTTTGGTCCCTGGGCTACCATTACAACCCAACATCTCTCTTCTTTGATATGCCACCTGACTGTATTGTTTTCTCCAAGTTTGATGATGTCATAGAATTTGTGATTTTCGATAAGCATCAGCCTCTCATAATATTGCGGGTCTTGTGCCCTGACAATTTGTTTTTCGTCCAAGGATGGCCTGACCTTGGCCGCTTCCGACCTCCAACGAGTAGCATATTCACGGAATGTCTCAGTAGGTTTTTTCTTAAGGTACTGAATGTAGAAGACATCTGGTGTGTTCTCTGTGTTGAACCTGAACCGGTCCATGAAATTCGACGCCATGCTTACCCAATTAAACCGCTTCTTGGGATTTTGGCTGATATACCAGGAAAAAGCGTACCCAGTAAGGCTCCTCATAAAGTGCTTCATTCGGATCTTTTAATCTTTCCCGACCCCGACAAGTTTGTCACAATAAGTTCTGAGATGAACCCTGGGATTACCTGAACCATCGAACATTTCGAACTTGGGAGGTTTGTACCCCTTAGGGAGTTCGACATCCGATTGTATGCACAAGTCCTCATAGTTCAAACCCTCTATTCCTCTGTTGCCTTTAACACCTCGAACTCGACTAGTCAACTTCTTGAGTTCTTTATGTTTTTGATGAGTGAATCCTTTTCGGAAGTTTTCGGTGTATAGGAAATTGGTTGGGTTGGATGAGGTGTGGTTTCCACATAGATGGGGTTGCTTTGGTGGGTGTAGTGGTGGTCATTGGTGGAGTTTTATGGATCAGTAATGACTGGTGGTGTATTTTAGGGAGTGTGGTAAGTGGTAGCTGGTAGGTAATGAATTGGTTGATGGTGTTGTTACGACGGAGCTGGCAATGGGTTGGGATTCTGGGGTGGATTGGTTTAGTGCGGGAGGATTTTGGGTGCTTTGAGGAGGTGCTGGGTTCTTGGCGTTCTGTTGGTCGATATCAGGAACATTCAGGGTAAGCGATAGGTTCGCCAGGTTGTGAACTTGCTCAAGTTCTCCTTGCAGTTCCAATATCTTTTTCTCCAGCCTTAAAACCAGATCATTTGGGGCTAAAGTGCTACGACTATCAGAGGTTTCCGCATTCTCAATATTTTCCTTTCGGATACCACTTAAATCATCCATCTTTGCCTTTCCTTTGCCCTTTGTGTTGCTTGGAGGAGGAGGTGGTGGAGGGCCTCTGGATCTGGTGTGATATGCTGATGAGGCCAGTATGATCAAACCAACCTAAGGGGAAAGGAATAACAATAAAAATAAGCAAAAATAAAAAAGTTAAGAAGTCAGTGAGGATCCTAAAATGTTTGTAGTATTTAAACACATATTGTGAAAATATAAATTCACGTCCTAATTTGGGAGCCTCATTGTGCCCGAGGTAGGCCTAGCAACAAATAGATTTGGAAAACATTTAATGCCAATAAATGCTTCATTTCATAACGTAAAAAATAGACGAATCCCTAAAACGACACTAAAATAATGATAAAAGAATGAGTCACTACTGGAACTTGGCCTTATTACATTTTTGAGAAAAAGCAAGAAATATACCTAGCCTATTTGTTCCTAGAAGGACCTTCCCCAGGTTCAATCTTCCGGACTCCATCATAGAGATTTGCTAGCTCGCGCAGCCCCAGCAGCAAGTAGGCTCTGGCCAAGTGTCCTCCTTCAGGTCCTTCAGCGTTCTGGCAATTTTCAATCCTCTTGATGACCTTCCAGCTCCACTATTCCCCGCTCCATATATTCTAGTTTCCCGTTGGAAGTGACCGCCATATCTTTCCACTCCTGGATCAACCTTACATTCCTCTCATGTATTTATCGGTATTCATTCTCAGAGTCGTGGACCGTCTTGCGTAGCCTGTTGTACTTAACCTGAGCTTCAGCTTCCTCATCTATGATTCTATTCCCTCGATTGGCCCCCGGTGTCACCATTCCTTTCAAGCTATCCTCCAACTGTGCTGGGTAAAGAGGCTCGTAACTTGCGTGATACCTATCTGGCTTGACGGTGTTTTTCTCCACAATTATCTTGCAGTGCCACATCTGGGGAGCCTAGCACTTATGAGGGACGTTGTTGTCTTGAAAGTCTGCCTTAAAGTGACTCATCTTGACAACCCTTGGTACGACCTGCTTTCGGCCTACTTGCCTCATAACTCACATAGGGACATATGGGTATATCTCTCTTAACCCGATCAACACCAATTGTGGAGCATCCCTGGATCTAATAATAAACTCGTCCGTGAGGAACCATTCAACCAGCCATTGCACCTGCTCCTCGATTAGGTTGTCGAAGAACTCTACCTTTCTTAGCGCTTTCCCACTGAGGAAACCTATCTAGAATATAAGTTCTTGTTCGATAGTGACCCTTTTGGAAATACTCCAACACCCATAACTGCAGCAATAAGTTGCAACCCTCGAAATTATTTACCCCTCTTTTACAATGGTTCAGAGTCCTATAGATGTCGGCTACGATCATGGGGACTATGGTATATGCCTGTCCATTAATCCCTTCCATCAAAGTTTTTGCAACCATAGCCAACCTAGTATGAATTCTTCCATTTTTATTGGGAACATTATCAGGCCTAGGAAACATACCATGAATACAAATACCCTGAGGTGGATATGACCCAGAGAAGTGAGCGGGATCTCATCATGATAGGAGCGGAAAGATTTGCTATGGCCACACCTCTCGTACAAGTATTCGAAAGATATATAAGATTCCTTTAAGCACACTAAGTCGACATTCTTCTTCAAACCTATCATCTTCAAAAATTCCCTGCCCATGCGATTTTCTGGTACCAACAGCCCAGAGTCGTCATCGATGGAAAGAGGATGAATGCAGTATGTCACGGTCAGCTTTATTAGAACCGAATGTCCAGAGCTTTCAACAAAAGGGTCAAACCAAGGCAGTTTGCGCCAGGACAGCTGGTATTGAAGAAAATCTTCCCTTATCAAGACGAGGCCAAAAGGAAATTATCTCCCAACTGGTAAGGTCCGTACATGGTTCACAGAGTACTAACAGGAGGAGCACTCATACTTGCAAAAATGGACGGAGAAGCCTAGCCAAAACCAATCAATTCAGACCCAGTCAAATGATACTATGCTTAGATTATTTTACACTTCTTCATCTGATGTATTTGAGCTACGCTTGACCTAATCCTCATTTAAGAGGGGATACGTAGGCAGTCATATGGGTTCGGTCATATCATAATAAAATTTTCATTTTCCCCCAAGATCAGAAACTGGGGCAGAATTTTGAGGAGGACCCTCAAAATTCCAGAGCAAGTCCAGTCAGCGCGAACATATATCAGATAATCAGAAATTAGTTAGGAAACTGGGGCAGAATTTTGAGAAGGATTCTCGAAATTTCGAAGAGAGTCCAGCAAGGCCTATTGTCTATAAACGGTCGAAGATCATCGACCAAACTAGGGCAAATTTTGAGGAGGACCCTCAAAATTCCGATATGAGAAAGTTGCAATATCTTTGAAATATGTTACAGTTACTAGTTCATCTAAAAAAATGTGTGATATTCCATTATGTTTTCTAAATAATAACTCTATTTTTACCAATAATTGCATATTTTCAAAAACTTTATTTTCATTATAGTCAGGTATCACCCAAGGGAACTCAAAGGCTTTCAGAACGGGGCAAAGCAAAGCCAGCCAATAGAAGCACGAACCAACCTTCCCCCACAAAACTTACAATTTTTCTTTGAACGTAGGCACATCTGACGTAATGATAACATCCATGTAGCAAGATCGCTATCAATCACCAAACACATCTCCAGCTAAGACATATGCTACCTTTATTTGCCTCTTGCTTTTTGCATAGGACTAATCTCTGTCTCGTATATTTGCATGAGGCTAATCCCTGCCTCCCCATTTGCATGAGTCTAATCCTTGACTCCACGAGGCTAAAGCTTGGCTCCATATTTGCATGAGGCTAATCCCTGCCTCTATATTTGCATGAGGTTAATCCCTGCCTCCCCATTTGCATGAGTCTACTCCTTGACTCCATATTTGTATGAGGCTAATCCCTGCCTCCATATTTGCATGAGGCTAATCGTTGCCTCCCCATTTGCATGAGTCTAATCCCTGACTCCCTATTTGCATGAGTCTTATCCTTGACTTCATACCTGCATGAGGCTAATCCTTGCCTCCGCATTTGCATGAGTCTAATCCTTGACTCCATGAGTCTAATCTCTGCCTCCATACTTGCATGAGCTAATCCCTGACTCCCTATTTGTATGAGTCTAATCCTTGACTCCATGAGGCTAATCCCTGACTCTCTATTTGCATGAGTCTAATCCTTGACTCCATGAGGCTAATCCCTGCCTCCATACTTGCATGAGTCTAGTCCCTGACTCCCTATTTGCATGATTCTAATTCTTGACTCCATGAGGCTAATCCTTGCCTCCATATTTGCATGAGGCTAATCCATGCCTCTATATTTGCATGAGTCTAATCATTGACTCCAAGAGGCTAATCCTACCTCCATACTTGCAAGAGGCTAATCATTGCCTCCCCATTTGTACAAGTCTAATCCTTGACCCCATAAGGCTAATCCCTGCCTCCATACTTGCATGAGGCTAATCCTTGCCTCCTTATCTGCATGGGACTAAGCAATGTCCCTCTTTGCACAAATAATGCTCTATTTTTAGTATTATTCATTTATTTTTCGATCGGGATAAGCTTTGCCCTCTAATTCACAAGACTAATCCTTCTCTTGTTAACATCATACTATTGCAAACCATGGGATAGAATATTGCCAATCTATCCAAATATGTCACAGTCTAAAGGCATTATAGCCGGAAGACACCATGTTATGGCCTGAGGATCTCCCAAAATTGCATATCATTATTCAAAGGTGTCATGGTTTGGAGATAGCATTTTCATGGCCCAAGAACATCATTTCATGCCCTGTGAATCCCTCACTAAACAATTCATGGCCCATGATATCATGGAACAAGGACGTCATCTTTAATCGTCCAAATACAACTTTCATTGTCCGAAAGGAACTTGCATCATGTTTAATACATAGTATACGCTTGTATTGCTTCTATTTGCAGGTAACCCGACAAGCAACGACTATCCCAGTAGGAGTGATCCCGCTCCAGTTCTCCCGACCATATCAAGCCTAACCTGTTCCATAAAATCGTTCATTTATCCCGCCTTAGATGTGGTGTTCGTCCTTGAAATGACTTCACCGGTATATTTCGCCGACGAATCCGGAACTACACATGGCCTGATTCCTGTAAAACCAGGGATATGTAGGCAGATCAGAAGCCAGGGTGCGACCTAATCTCTCAAACCGTTTTGCTTGGTAAAAATTGGCCGTCATTTTTTTACCCGAAAACTCTTTCATCCTTCCCGAGTAAATAGGTGCAGCTGTTGATACCCAATTTTTCTCTATATTTTTTTTAAGCACAAAATACCTTTAAAATAGCATATACATGCATATATAATCATGCACAAATGTTTTATAATTTTTCCCATAATTTTAGGAATTTAATTGATTTGTTTTCTTCCCTTCTGTTCATAAAACCCTAATAGTTATTTCTCAAATTATTATTATGATCATTTAGCCATTAATTTATATATTTATGCCAAAATATGTTTAATATATTTTTTACGCATTTGTTGTAATTGCATTTAGTATTTTTAAGCTAAAATTGCATATAATTGTAATATTAGTCCATTTAGTGTATATTTACATTCTATATGCGTAACATTAGTCTCTATATTTTTAAAATGATAAATATATATTTTAAGTCATTGTGGTCTATAAAATTATTTTCCAAAAATTATTTATTATTAGTTATAAATTAAGTAGGGAAAATTTGGCTATTTACAATGTAGCCTGATTGGCATTTCAATTGTAGCCTAAATTGAATCCAACCCCATCCCAATTTCTTATTAAATTACCCGACCCAAACCTTATACACATTAGCAGACCCAGAACCCGTTATATCATGGCTGTTTATTTGAGAGATCAACGGCCCATATTATTTCTTTCCTTTTTTAATCTTAAACGACCCCTAACCCTAATCACTCTCTACATACCGCCGCCTCTATATTCTCTCGTCTCCTCTTCCCTCTCAACCTAACCCTAACCCCCTTTCCAACTGTCGCCCCTTCTCCGATCATCTCCGGTGACTACCTTTCAACTACTAAGCCTCCAATGGCCCCTCCGTTGCGATGCTCATCTTCTCTAAGGCCTTCAAGGGCCCTGGGCCATGCCGACTTGTATCTACGGTTTGCTATTTTGTATGTTCATGGCTACTCCGATGTGATTTCGAGCAAAATTACACTGTATTTGTTATGATCTTTGAGTTTCTAAATAGGTTCTTCCATCTCTACATGGGTTTCTTCCGAAACCCTAATTTTTGTTTGCATCTCTTAGATTTGTACTATTTTTAAACGATTTGAGCCCGTTCCTTTTATGTTTTACACTTTTCTTGAACCTCTTTTGCAAAAATCATCATTTTCAAGTTGTTTTTAATTTCTTCTGAAGTTAGGGATTTTTTTCAGAACTTCTTCTACGATCTATTTAAATCAATTTTTTTTTATGTTTTAACTTCCATCCCTTTGCATATCTCGACTGACTCTATGTTTTATTGCTTTTTCAACTCGCCTATGTTGAAAGCTCTAATTTTTAAAGTCTTCGTTTGGTTTTTGTGTATTAGCATGATAGACCGATTCTCATTTTTGAGTTCTTGTGATTTCTTGTAACTGCCTTGCCTTGATATGCTTCTATTGAGTTTCTCAGCCTAAACTTACACTGATTCTATGTGCTTGTGTTCATCTTGGCTGCTCACATCAAGGCTTGCATCTTTCTCACTAATTCGATATTGTTTAACTTTCATGTTTGCTAGATTTGTATGCCAATTCTTGACTATCCATGTCTTACTCTATTTATATGTCAAATATGTTGACTCTATTTATATGTCAAACATGTTGACTCTTATTCATGACCTTCTCTTTGATAAGTTCTAAATTCCCTGTTTCCTAGTTTGATTTGAACGCTTTCCTTTAACCCCTACCCCTTTGATTAATTTGCTTGCCTTAATTAATTTTTCCTTGCCTTGTTCGCATTATTACTTGATCCTCACTAATTACTTCCTTAATTTAAAACTTTCTGAACCTAGAGTTAATTACTTGTTCTATACTTGTACTATTTTGAAATCTTTCCTTATTTGTTGTACTCCAACTGTTTAGGATTTCTTTCTTTATTTATCACTTGTTCTTATCGTCGAGTTAACTTCTCAATTAAAGGGAGTACCTGCCTTGATTGCTTGACTGATTGATTCTGAGTTTCATAACTACTGGTGAACTTTGATTTTTACCTTATTTTCTACTTGTTTTCAACTATAAATACCTTAATCTTTCATTAACACAGGACACGAACTCTTGGTTAAAAAAAACACTCTCTCACACACACTCAAAACTTTCTGCTCTCTTTTGTGCTACTTGCCACTGCTCTAAGTTAGTTGGCTGCAAGCCGAGGCTAACCATTGAGTTCTCCTGCTCTTTCACTTTGCTTGTTGTCTTCTTTACTGGTATGTTCTAGTTTCAATTCAAAGTTTCAACAATAACATGATCCTTTTGTTGCTTCTTTCATTCTGTTTCTAGTTTGCTTCTATTTGTGGTTTTGTTGTGAAATCTGTAGTTAGTATGTTCACATTATTAGCATGTTATGAACTTCCCTTCTTTAGAATCAGTGTTTACCCCCTCTGTTTTTTTTTTGAGTGTTCCTAGACCTTTGTTATGAATCCCAAATCCCTTGACCCCTGTTTTTGATTACTGAATTTACTTTGGTTCTATGACCATTGGTTATGTCTATGATCTGTCTTAAAGGTGTTATTTTTGGACTTCTGTTCATTACCCCAATCTCTTTTCAAACTGCTTCTGGGGTTTTACTAAAATTACTTTCGAACAAACTTCCTTTTAAATACAGTCTTTGACTAAAACCTTTCAACTTGTGTCAATCACTTTCACTTTAATCCTAGATTAATAAGTTATGCCCCCTACAGTAAGTTTACTGTGTTGGGATCCTCTCAAGAACTCTCTAAACTCTAGCATACTGAGGCTGGCCCTTCCACACTGCACTTGTTCAATTTGGTTGCCAGATCTAGGTGTAAGCACTGCCCGGGATCCTTGAGGTCCTTAGGGAGCTTTCATGCACCTAGACTATAACATTATCTATGGAATTGAGGCACTTGAGGCCATTGGAAACTTTGGAAATCTGGTCCTAATTGAAGGCTCCCTATAGAATAGTTTCTTATTTTCATATCTACTTATGTAATTCATTCATATGGTTTGTAATAATTTGTAAATAGATATTAGAGTAATTAGTTAAAAGGGATGGGTAGATACATGTTTGTGGGAGTAATACAGGTAGAGATCATGCTCATAGGACTTTACATTTTGATTTGATTACTTTAACTAGTAGAAATCATGTTTATAGGGCTTTATATCTTGTCGTGTTTACCCCATCATGCTAGAAACCATGCCTATAGGTTTCAAATAATTCCGTAATAGAATTCATGTCCTCAATGTCTTAAAATCGGCTTAACTAATAGATGCCATGCTTATGGGATTTAATCCAGATTCTGTTATGACAAGTGTTATGTCTGTTTTCATGTTTGCAAACCTTAAAATCAGCCTAACAAGTTTATGCCATGCCTAAAGGATGTAATTTAACCCAAATTTTATTTTAATAAGTTTTATATATGTCTCCATGCCTACAAGTCTTTAAAATAAATAGTAAATCTAGATCTCATGCCTATATGGAACACCATCAAATACTGCCTATGGATGTCACCTAAGTTTAGTTTAAATAACTCAATTCGGTTACTGTTTAGTTCACTTCTGAATTGGTTTAATTAAGTATTTCATACTTCTTGAAACAAGTTCTTTAAAACTGCCTCAATCTATCATTAGATGTCACGCCTATAAATATGACAGAAATCTATTTCAAAACCTACTTTATTTTCACTATATGAAATTACTAATCAGTGCTCTGCGTATAGGCAAGCCTTAGGGCGTTTTTCTGCAACTCTAAAATTGTTTTATTGCTTAATATTTTTTCTGAACTAAACCGGCTTCAAAAAAATCAATAGGTAACTGCTAAGGTCATTACTCCTTAGTTTTATAAAAATAAAATTGCATGCCTCCTGCATGTTCACCCAAGCATCCTGCCTTAGGATATTGCTTAATAGAAGGCCCTTAATTGTGTCTGAATTGTGCTGTTTCTCTATCTTGTTTGAGGAGGAAATTTTGAGCCTCTAACTGCTCCCTTTATCTTATCTGCTAAAAGTCCTAATTATTTTTGCTTGTCACCTTAGAATTTTTACCTTTAACACTATAGGGGTTTGTCTAGAACCACCTATAGATAGAAGTCCTAAATCCCTCCAGGACCATTAAGAAGGGACGGGTAACAACACGCAATTGAGATTGCTGACCAAACACTCGCTTTGCATGACCACTAAGGGATGGGAGGGTAGATATGGATATAATGACTGGTGCGTTAATGCCACGTGTAGCCCCTTTCCGAGGAGTGATTACCAGGCATTGTACTGATGTGATCCTATAAGCTAACCAACCTAGGACCTCCGTCTTCCCAAATTCTCTTTACCTGAAGCTTTACTTTCTCTTTTTATGCATATAACCTGTTTAAATTCTTGTTTTATTGTTTGAGTTATACAATGCCCAACATACTCTGCTTGCAATTGTTTGCTTAAATTGTTTATTTTGTTAATGGACTAATTCTTAAGTATAAGTTCGGCCGTGACCCACAGTTGTGGACCAAGAGGGGTGCATAACATCTTCCCCTCGAGGTTATTTCGAGCTCTTACCCTAATCTCTGTTAATGCAAACCAATCTAAGAGTTAACCGCTCTAGCTGCCCTAACGCACCTTAAACATAGTTAGGTAGAAACGCTTCAAATACCCAATTCTTAAAAGGAAATGAGTTATCACCAACCATGAATTTCGAAACCCAGACTTCTCCCCCCACGAGGGAGGGAAAAAAAAGGGGGCGCGACAGCTGGTGTAGTAACAGGTGCCTCAAGTGTCTGCCTCCCATTGGAACTACTAGTAGCTCCTCTGTAGTCGCTCGTACGGGTGCTCTAGCTGCACCACATGGACGTCCTCGACCTCTATCCGGCCCCATCCCCAAGCCCCGCCTCTCGCGGTTCTAGCAGAGGGCGCGGGTGCTGGTCATTTGATCCAACTGTACGTGTACTTACCATTTGTGAGAGAATAGAAAGACAAAAATTTAGAGTCCGAAGTCAAAATCTCGCATGATAAGGAATCAAAGAAGTGAAACTTTTCCTAACAATTCCATAACCTCCCGAAGATAAGTATAGACGTCTCCATACCGATCCACGAGACTCTAATAAACCTGCTTGTGACTCATAACACATATGAACCTAGCTCTGATACCAACTTGTCACGACCCCGTTTCCCCTCCGTAAGATGTCATGACGCAACCTAGTCTCTAAGACTAGGTAAGCCTAACAATTATACATGATAAATGAATACTAAACTGAACTCAAATCTCAAAGTCTGAAATAAATAAAACTGCAATTCGAAATGATTATGAATCCCAAAACCAGTAGAAATAAGTCACAAGTGCTAAGAGAAATATTAAACATCCCTATACATCAGAGTCTAATGAAGATAAGGGAAAACAACATAAATAATGTAGAGGGGGACTCTGAGTTGCAGACATGGGCAGATATACTGTCACGACCCGGATTTCCCACCATCGGGATCGTGATGGCGCCTACTCGTGGTAGCTAGGCAAGCCAACTTACTTACCGTTTCCATAAGTAAAACTATTCTGTTTTCAATTTAATAGCGTAAAATAATACTAACAATAGCTGCGGAAGTCTAATGTTATAAATCTGAAATAAATATAAACGGCTCAACAATATCCCCTACCCAAGATTTGGTGTCACAAGCTCACAAACCACTATGAATAAACTACATATAATGGTCTGAAAGAAATATAACCACCGTCTGTCTCGAAACAATGAGACTACAGTATAAATGAAAAACATAAGAAGAGACGCCGGGTATGCGAACGCCTGCAAGCTACCTCAGCCTCGTAGTAATGAAATCCTGCTATCGAACTACTGCTGCTGCTGCGCAAAACCTGCACCTATGCAAAAACGCACAGAAGTGTAGTATCAGCACAACCGACCCCATGTGCTGGTAAGTGCCTAGCCTAACCCCG
>MU730251.1:49204-113306 GCA_026770625.1 Nicotiana glauca
AGAGTGCTGACTGAAAAGGCCTGGAAGACTGGCCTCTATCATAAGAATCCCTGCCTCCAGATGAGGCACCACCAAAACAACCTGAGTGACGGGGCTTCTTATCTGCCCTATAACCGCCCCCTGTGGTAAAACCATCTCGATCCTTCGGGTCACATTGGCCACCTCCTGAAAAGTAATATCACTACCTGCCTCTCTGGCCATTTGAAGTCGGATAGGCTGGATCAACNTCCAAACTTTACATGAAGCGCTTAAACAATATATAAGACTTGTACCGGGCGTCGAAACCAAAATACGAGCCCGATACTGTAGTCTTTTAATAAATTTTTATTTTTATTTTCCTTAATAATTTTAGAAAAATAATTTAACAGAAAAATTCTTTTGCTCTGGTTCTAGACCTCGGATTTCGACTCCGGGCATATGCCCGAGTCCCATATTTTTCTACGGACCTTTCGGGACCGTCCAATCTTGGGTCCGGGTCCGTTCACCAAAAATATTGACCAAAGTCAACTATAATCATATTAATATCAAAATTCTTTAAATTTTTCACAGAATTCACATATTCCAACACAGAAATTTTCCAGGTACGCGCTCGGACTGCGCACGCAACTTGAGGCAATATAAAATGAGGTTTTGAAGGCCTCGGAAGCACGGAACAGATGAGGAAAACAGGTGATGACCCTTTGGATCGTCACATATACCTTGAAGTCTCCATGTGCTCACAGCTCACTGATATCGGGTCTGGTACAAGGTACTTGTATCTGCACAAAAAGATGTGCAGAAGTACAGTATGAGTACACCATAACGGTACCTAGAAAGAGCCAAGATTAACCTCGATAGAGTAGTGACGAGGTCAGGATAGGGCTCTACTGGAATAAAAATGAAACATGGCAGAAGATATAATATTATAATGAAAAGACTGAGAATTTAACAATGAGAAATTACAGAAAAGTAACAACACAACAAATAGAGGTAAGCAAAAAGGGCACTTTCGAGGTGCCACCTCGTAGTTCCAAAAGTAAATATACAATAGGGGAGCTGCCTAGGTATCGTCTCGTAGTCCCAAAAGTAAATACACAACTCGTAATCGGTGGAACAACAAATTTATAGCAAGGAATCATACAAATAAAGACTAACTACAAAAGCTAAAGAAAGCAGGAATTCAACTAAGCATGTTGCACAGATTGCAAGTAAGCATTAGGACAAGTCGACATGCGATATTAGGCTAAACATGATGACTGCACATGCTAAGGCAACTCAGTTAAGAAAATTAAAGAAAATCACTCAGCAAGAACAAGATTTTTTAACATTTAACCCGTCACCTCGCGTAAACGGCCTTCACGTATTTCAAAAACCATAACAGTACCAAAAGATAATGGGATTTTCTCCGACACAAGGTTAGACAAGTCACTTACCTCAAACCAAGCTGAATTAGTCAATCAGAATGCCTTTTCCTCGACTTTCCAACTTCGAGTGGCCCAAATCTAGCAAAAAGAAATTACATACTATAAATATAACTATATGAAACTAACTTAAATAGAGAAATCACGATTTTAACAAGAAATTAGAAAATCGGCCAAAAACATTGATCTGGGCCTACATCTTGGAATTGGGTAAAGTCACAAAATCCGAACACTCTTTCAACCACGAGTCCACGCATACAAAAAATTACTCAAATTTGATATTAAAAACACAACCAAATCCTCAAAATCCGGCCTAAGAACTTTCTTCCATTTTTTCCTAATTTTCCATCCTAAATCACTAATTAAATGGTAAAATTAAAGACATAATCATGAAAATTAACAAAAAGTAGGTAAGAATCACTTACCCCAAACACCCACATACGAATCTCTCCAAGAATTGTCTAAATCTGAACTCTCTGTCCAAATGGTGAAAAATGACATAAACCTTCGATTTTGAACATTTTAAATCTACCCAGGGACCTTCTTCATCACGAACCACGAGCTCTCATTTTGAATTCTTGTCTCTTATGATATACCATTGCTTTACATAAATTTTTCATCTTACATACTCGGTACATTTTTCGTACTAACGCCCTTTTCTTCGGGGCATTGTGTTTATATCCACAATTACAGATAGAACCGGTGACGACCCCCCTCAATAGGGTGCTCGCTCAGTTGTTGGTTATTGCACTCCACTTCTCTGGAGTAGCTGTACAGAAGTCAATAGGTATTGAAATATATGTTTCAGTCATTTTGGATATAGTAGGGCCCTGTCCCGACCAAATTTTATATTATAGTACTCTTAGAGGCTTGCACACTAGTGTCCACTGATCACGCCCAACTATGCCTTATAAAAAAAGACAATGCGGACGTTGCAAATATAACCCGAGTATTACGCCTAAGGTCGAATCCACAGAGAGTTAACCTATCAATCACTATCTTTAGAACCACTAAACTCTTCAGAACAGTTTCCCAAATATTTGAATCTCAATTGAACATTTCTTTACTAACTACAATTGCAAGTAAACTAAACAGCTGTAAACTAAAATACTAAAGCTGTAAACAATAATGAGAAGAAGCTAAGGCACTGATTTCCCCTATTGATGGTCCCTTCTGTTTATGTTCATACAAATTTACCAACACATCTCTATCAATCATGAACGCTCATCTTACCGTAAATCTCTCGTGAGTAATCACAGTAATATACTAATTGCACTCTCCCGAGATACAATAGCTTACTTTATTTAGCACAATTCACTTTAGATTACACCCAAGGCTTCGTTATCCCTAATCCTGCCTTTAAACCGGCAATTATAGATTTCTCTTATAATTTAGGAGTTGTGTTGTTCAACAATAACCTAGATATGCATTCTTTTCCAAGTTATGCACACTAAATAGGCACAGCTAATTGAGGATCCTATCAATTAACTACAACAAGCACAACGTTGAATAAATAGAAATTAAACTAGCAATTTGTATTTACATAAATAAGAAGTTCATCCCCCAATAGGTTCCATCAAAACCTTAGACAAAGGATTTAGCTACTCATGGCTATGGTAAAACAAACTAAGATATAATTCATCATAACTAGCAATAAAAAAAATCAAAGAAAAGAAGAAATATGTTTTAGGTCTTCTCTCACAATAGTTTTCCATGCCAAGATCCTCTAAAAAACAATACATGTCTCCTTTGGGCGAAGTCTAGTGTTTAAAATAGGGTTTTGGACTTAAAATCCCGTATTTTGCACTTTAGTCCCTGAAATTTCCGCCTCCTGCCGCGGTTCTACCGCGGTCGAGGTCAAACCGCGGCCAAACATGGCCTCTGATTCTTCAATTGTCTGCATCTGCACTCTGCCGCGGTTTTGTCGCGGTCGCGATGAAACCGCAGTTTTTCACCCTGTTCCGTTTGGAATTTGAAAAAATGCAAAACATGAAAGTTGTATTCCTTTGAGTTATCTTTCCAACCATATATTATAGAGCTAAAATGGAGTTCTGAAAAAAATAGTTATGTCCAATTTACTAGATAGTGCGCAATATGCCTACTCGAGTCTTCGTTTTATTATTTTATCATCCGTTGATCCCCGAATACGATCCCAACTTAATTCCTTGGGCTTTTACTCAGACTTCAAAGCTCCAAATCACTTGAATTCATTCCATAACATCTATATAACTCGAAATCACTCCTACAAGGCATAAAATACACCGTTAGTGCAAAACACTAGCGATTAAAGCGCAAACTCAACTAAAGTGCAGTAAATTAGAGTGTAATAATCAATTAAAATACGTAATTATAGCCTATCATCAACACCCCACAGTTAAACCATTGCTCGTTCTCGAGCAATCAAACTATACTTTTTTTATAGACACGGCCTTTTTAAGCAATTTTCCTAACTCATCACACCAAGAGTATTTAAAATAGACTAAGCACAAAAGCGTAACATCTTCACCTCAAGATTTGACTCACAAGTACCACACATTATTCACAACTCACCTACTTACTCTAACATAAAGGTCACTGACATTACCTTTCCTTCATGAATCAAGTGCCCTCACACAACAAAAGAGAGTAGTTCCACACAATAAAATTTAAGAAGACTTAGGAACTCAAGATAAAAAAAAATCGCTCACTCTCAGAAATAACATTCATATGCCACAAAAGATGCACCATAAGCTTGCCCGTAGTGTACTACTCCACTAATCGAGCTCATTCAATCTAGGATCAATTAGGACTTTATTTGATTGTAATGTAGGCTATGGGACGGGTAGGATACATTTAAATATAAGAGTGACTACACCTCCCTAAGCACTTTAATACATATACTTTAACATTCAAACCACATACTTATATCAAACCTAACTCCACCTTCACATCAATATACATCAACTCCCAAATTATTTAAGCACAATTATATTAAGAGTCACCACTATCAAAGAATATTTTTTTTTTCTTTTCCTTTTTTTTCAATTCAAGTGGCTCTTGCTTTTTCAAATCAGTGCACCTTTCTCCTTATTTCATTGGTTAAACTCAAAATCCAAATCAACCACCCCACATTTTAACTTTTAGAAAGTTCATAACAATTCAAGTGCTCATGAGAGGTTACAATGGTTCAAATAAATGGTTAATTCAAACAAATGGGTAAGGCTTGTAATGTGGTTGCCAAAGAAACTAGATTACAGGCTCAAAGGGGTTAACTACGATACATAACAATTAGGCAGGTAAAATATACATATCTGGCTCAACAAAGAAATGCCTATATCACTTCCAAGACTGAACAAAACTACTATTTCGCTTTGCAAACACACAGGGCAAGTTCTAGACATCAAATGCAATGCACAGAATACAACAAACCTCACACACACATGGCACATAACTCGCTCAGGATTGGATTCATTAAGACACTCTAGTCAAAGCAGTTGAGCAAAGTTAAGATAATACAATTCAAGGTACTTCTACAAGAGTCAAAAACTGAGCCTAACCGTCACAACCAAAGTACTCACTATTCTCAAGGCATAATAAAGTCAAGAGATATTGCTTCACTTCAAAACACAATACAATGGGTCCTACTCCAAAAAAAAAACTAACTACACCCGGTTCAAATAAAATCCTTAGAAAAGAACCGCGGTTTAAAGAAAAAGCAAGGGGGAATTACTACACTACCTAGAAAAGAACAATAAAATAAAATAAAAAGAAGCTACATGGACTACTTCCCTCTAGAGTACTTTTCAAGTGGTCCGTCCTCAAGAAGAGTCCTCTACCTTTGTTTGTTTATTTTTTTTTAGATCCGACTTTGACCCTCAAGAGACCCGTCGACAAGCGTCCATCGTTGGGCCAAGTCAGTTACTCCTAATGTGAGTACAATCAACTATACGCAACAACACATATACAATATTACAACATGTTCCATGTCTATGTACACTACAATACAGTATCAAGGCAAGTCTCCCACCCCACACTTAAAATTATGCATTGTCCCCAATGCACACCATACTAATAAGAGGGTAAAAGAAACTCCCTGGTAGGCCAAAGGCCGAAGCACTAGCAGCTCATGGGGTACTCAGACTTCTCCCAATCTTGGTCCTTCGTGTGGGTACCTCACACTTAGTTCCAACCAATGGTTTGTTGTTACATCCTTCCAATGGCTTTGTGTTCCATGTTCCTAAAAATAAAAAATCTACACTACAAGAATAATACAATAATAAATAAAAATAAAATAAAATTGGGTTGCCTCCCAACAAGCGCTTGATTTAAAGTCGCGGCACGACGCAAATAATTTTACCACTTTTCTCGCCACTTGGACGATATGAACTGTGCATCTAGATTGGAATCAAGCTTGTGACCACGAGCGATAGGGGGTGGTAAGTTGATTATCGAGTCGAGCCTTAAATTCTTCTTTTTGCTCTTCTTGGCTCTCATATGAGGAATGTCATTTTGGTTTTTTGTTTCCTCAAATTGTAAAATGTATGGTTGTTGCCTTTCGTCCTCGCAGTCACTCACGGACTCATGTAGTTCAATTTTTATATCACTACACAATTTCAATGTTAAAAAATGCTTGGAATGTGACTTCAAACCTTCATTTTGTAATTTTTCTATTCTGACATCCTCTTCTTCCCCCAGACTAGAGTCATTCTCAACCAGATTTTTATTTACACTGGTTGATTCTAAGTTTATATTTTTCTCGGCATCATTGGTACTCATGGGGTCGGTTGGCGGAGGTTCAATTCTTGACTCTTCAAATTTTAGCTCACATTCTTCCTCATTTTCAAGAATGGTCTCCAACATGAGCATTATTTTCTCATTTTGGGCATTTGAGAGTTCTTGGTTTTGATTAAGTGCCAAGGAATTTTGGAGACTATTTTCCAAAAGCTCCTCCAAGGCACTTTGTTCTTTGTGTCCTCCTTCAAGTAAGCACTCCAACATGAGCTTGAACTCTCCCTTTCGGCCATGCTCAACTTCTTCCAATTCGTTAGCCCTATCATTTTCATCAAAAACAATAGAATCATCATAGCGGGGGCTTGGGGAAGGGAAGGACCAATCAACACAATCATCCCAATGACCATTTTGAAAACCACACTTATCACGAATACTCCACTCATGGGTTTGAGATTGTGCGCACAATCCACCCCCGGAAAAATTTAAACAATTTTGCCACGAGTGTGGTCCTCCACAATAAAGACAAGGGTCATCACAGTATGAACAACTACCATCCCACCAATTTTTATTATATGATGCCATTTTTCAAAACTAAGAAAATAAACAAGATCCAAACAATAAAAATAGACTAAGGTAAGAAAAATTAATTACACAAATATTCACAAGTTGGGTATAGAGAAAACTGACCACACTAAGAATTTTTGTATTTCTATCAATGGTAATTGATAATTCCGTTAACTCCCCGGCAACGGCACCAAAATTTTGATCACACCCAACTATGCCTTATAAAAAAGGAAAATGCGGACGTTGCAAATATAACCCGAGTATTACGCTCAGGGTCGAATCCACAGAGAGTTAACCTATCAATCACTATCTTTAGAACCACTAAACTCTTCAGAACAGCTTCCCAAATATTTAAATCTCAATTGAATATTTCTTTACCAACTACGCTTGCAAGTAAACTAAACAGCTGCAAACTAAACTACTAAAGTTGTAAACAATAATGAGAAGAAGCTAAGGCACTGATTTCCCCTATTAATGGAATCCCTTCTGTTTATGCTCATACAAATTTACCAACACATCTCTATCAATCATGAACGCTCATCTTACCGTAAATCTCTCCCGAATAATCACAGTAATATACTAATTGCACTCTTCCGAGATACACTAGCTTACTTTATTTAGCACAATTCACTTTAGATTATACCCAAGACTTCGTTATCCCTAATTCCGCCTTTAAACCCGCAATTATAGATTCCTCTTATAATTTAGGAGTGGTGTTGTTCAACAATAACCTACATATGCATTCTTTTCTAAGTTATGCACACTAAATAGGAACAACTAATTGAGAATCCTATCAATTAACTACAACAAGCACAACGTTGAACAAATAGAGATTAAACTAGCAATTTGTATTCACATAAACAAGAAGTTCATCCCCCAATAGGTTCCATCAAAACCTTAGACAAAGGATTTAGCTACTCATGGCTATGGGAAAACAAACTAAAATATAATTCATCATAACTAGCAATAAAAAAAATCAAAGAAAAGAAAAAATATGTTTTGGGTCTTCTCTCACAATAGTTTTCCTTGCCAAGATCCTCTAAAAAACAATACATGCCTCCTTTGGGCGAAGTCTAGTGTTTAAAATAGGGTTTTGGGCTTAAAATCTCGTGTTTTGCACTTTAGTCCCTGAAATTTCCGCCTCCTGCCGCGGTTCTACCGCGGTCGCGGTCAAACCGCAGCCAAACATGGCCTCTGATTCTTCAATTGTCTGCGTCTGCACTCTGCCGCGGTTATGCCGCGGTAGCGGTGAAACCGCAGTTTTTCACCCTGTTCCGTTTGGAATTTGGAAAAACGCAAAACATGAAAGTTGTAGCTCTTTGAGTTATCTTTCCAACCATATATTATACAGCCAAAATGGAGTTCTGAAAAAATGGTTATGTCCAATTTACTAGACAGTGCGCAATATGCCTCCTCGAGTCTTCGTTTTGTTGTTTTATCATCCGTTGATCCCCGAATACGATCCCGGCTTAATTCCTTGGGCTTTTACTCAGACGTCAAAGCTCCAAATCACTTGAATTCATTCCATAACATCTATATAACTCGGAATTACTCCTACAAGGCATAAAACACACCGTTAGTACAAAATACTAGCGATTAAAGCGCAAACTCAACTAAAGTGCAGTAAATTAGAGTGTAATAATCGATTAAAATACGTAATTATAGCCTATCATCATCCACTGTATATGTAAATATATTAGAAAGTTCCTCCCTAATCACTTGTGAGCATTTCCTTCTTTTAAGATCTTGGTATTATGCTTGGAGACCTTGTTGGCCGAGAATCAGGTTGAAAGGTCTAAGTATGGATGTTGGTTCGCACGGGCCTTCGCATGTCGTTTATTGGTCGTACCTCCTGAGGTTGGGGTGTGACAATTTAGTTCCAGTGACCTTTTCACGATTAGTATCAACATGAATTTGGGCTAGCACAACGCTGAAAGAGATTTCAGCTTGCAGTTATGACCAACTTATAAATAGAGGTGTATTTAATCACTTCAGTGAACTTGGTCATGTTGCACTTATCTTAACTCTACATCTATTTTCACCTGATCAATTCGGGTTAGAGTTTCCAATTGATTCTAGCTCTAGTTTTCTTATTACATTCCTTAGAGTTACAAGTAATTGTGTATTCCATTCGGCTTCGAGTGACTTGGATCCTTAATTATCCCTGATAAGTTCATAATGCCAACATCGAGGAATTCTTGCATTACACCTTCGAAACTTCAGTTGCGAAATACTAGTGATGGGAAGTTAGCATTATGTGTTGCTTCTATTCTTGCAATATCTAAGGATGCAGGACTATTTCGGTGAGTTGTTGTGAGCCAATGCTTCGACCTTTACCCCTATTATCCAGGACTGCATGTTTTGTTACCTAATGCCTATGGTCAGGTATATAGGAACAAAATCAACGAATTTAAAAGAGAAACTGCGAAATAGAATGCAGTATTTTCAAAAGGAAGGAAGTTATGTATTTTTTCAGTGTGTGAAAAGGAAGTCATGCCTCAGAATTTATAGGTAATTATTGGAAGAGGTGTGATGTCTGTTCATAATACGAACAGATATTTAAAAGGAAGAGGTGTCTGTTCAAAAAGGAAAACCAATGTTGGGCATTTTTTGGATTTCAGTTAATTCCGTTAATTAACTGATTGACACTTAATTAATTTTTTAATAATTAATTAAATAAACTTTGTCAAAAATTAATCTCATCGATCGTTTTCTGAAGTCGAGACGAGCAGCGACAACGGGGCGGGGCTTTATTCTCTTCAACTCCTTTTAAGAGCTCTAAGAAGTGATCCTATATTTATACACACAAATGTAGTTGTCCCTCACCAATGAGGGACAAACTTCATTTGACAAAGCTCACTTTTTTCAAATTTTCATTTTCCTCCATTGTATTTCCCACCAATTTCTAATTCACACTTCTAGTCTTTAAAGCCCAATAGCTTAAAGTCCAACAGTAATGAGCTTAAATCTTAATGGCATTTTATCGGTTTGGAGTTATTCCCATTGCATATTGTGCAAGTTCTATTTCTGGTTGAGCTAGATTCTTTGGAAGGATTGGATCAACTCCGACGGTGGTTGTAGAGATCCTGCTGATAGTTTTAGAATTTCTCTTGAGGGATATAATATCATAATTTTCATTACTGTATGAATTCCAAACATGTGTTAGTTATCTTCCCCCATTAGTATTGATGTACTCAAACATTGAGGACAAGGTTTTTATGGAGGATGAGGGTATTGTTGTGATGAATCAGCCCCATCCCGATACGATTACCAACAAGGGTATCACGCAAATATATATTGGGTCGATAAGTAGCAATAGAAGCATGCTCTCATAACCGCTAATTTGGGATCCAGGTTAAGGGCACGATATAAAGTAAAGGGTATCACTTTCAATAGGCTATCATGAATTATGTGCTAAGGCAATTTTGTGTTTCTCATCCCGGCTTCTTCAGTCTATCTTCTCATCCCCTTGTGCTACCTAGCTCTGGTTACTTTACTTTTATACAATTTCTATATATTATAATTATACTATTTGATTGTAATCGGGCGTCAATTTTATTAGTTTTATTGATACCAATTGATAGTTTGAGCTAATGTTTCATTGAATTTGCAGCAAAGGTATACACCCTATTTATTATAAACTAAAATTATTTTAAAATATTATCCTTTGATATTTATAGCAAAATAAGGATTTATGGTATATATTACTATTGATGCATGAAATACGCTATTTATGTTTTTTCACTTTCTTAAACAGCTGAGCATACCTATTTTTAAGGTGATTGTTGTTATTGTATTCATGAATACATGGCGCGAATACATGTTAATACATGCACGTACAGCTGGAATGCTCTGATTTTATGTACTTTTTACTGCTATATTCATGAATACAGCAATACAAATACATGCGAATACATGCGCGTACAACTGAACTGCCCTGATTTTTAGGTGCTTTTTGTTGCCATATTCATGAATACATGGCGTGAATACATGCGTGTACAGCTGGACTACCCTGATTTTAGGCACTTTTGTACTGTTGTATTCATGAATACAGTAGCGCTAATACATGTGAATACATGCGCGTACAGCTGGACTGCCCTGATTTTAGGCACTTTTTAATGTTGTATTCATGAATACAGCAGTGTGAATACATGTGAATACATGCGCTTACAGCTAGACTGTCATGATTTTAGGTACTTTTTGCTGCTGTATTCATGAATACATGGCGTAAATACATGTGAATATATGTGCGTACAGCTGTACAGCCTTGATTTTAGGCGATTTTTGCTACTATATTCCTGAATACAACAGTGCGAATACAATGAATACGCTACTGTAATAACTGAATAGTAGCTATAGGAAGTAATTATGTATATGGTAGTTATAGGAAGTTAATAGCCACTAAACAATAGTAATTTCTGAAAATTCCTCAATTTTATTTTCGTCCTGTTTAAAGTGCTAATATCATGCTTGATCTATTATATTTTCTTTTTCTTGATTGATAATGATCTTCAAACATACTAATTTAATAATAATTGATCTTTAAGGGATTGTTTGGTTTGAAGACAAGTTATGCTGTGATTAGTTATCTTAGGATTATTTCTAATTGACTGTTTGGTATGTTGTATTAATTTTGGGATTGTCAATTTTACTGCTTTATCAGAATAACTTATCTAAGGATTACTATTCCATCCTCTAGCATAATTAAGCTATCCCGGTACTATATTTAATGCGGGATAACTTATCTCATGATTAGTAACTACACAAGGGATAATGCGGTACTAAATTTTTATCCCAAGATTATTGTTTTCTTATCCATCATAACCCCTAAAAGATGAAAAGGATTAATGTGAGGTACATTATTTTGCGTTGTGATTTTTAAATATTTTTTAAAGGCAAAATTAAACTAGTATTTTTTTAATGTTGAATCTCTAATTCATTCATGCGCCTTTTTCATAAGATTGAAAGTACCACTTTTTTTTGTTATATCTTTTCTGCAGATAAATATTTTTTCTTAAAATCGTTGTGATGCTAAAGACTTGAATTGCTTATTATATAGTTAAATAATACTAATATTTTTATAAAGAGTTATTAATATAAAAACGATGAAAGTAGAGTGGTGGAAGGACAAATATTCCTAGTTTCCTATAATCTCTCCAATCGGAAAAAGGACAAGAAAAATAATTAGTATAGTTTCTTTAAAAAAAACGACGCGTCAAACTCTTATATATAATTATGGCAATTGTACTCTCAGAATACCTATTGCTAATTTGGCCGTTTTGAGTTGAAGAATTCACTCATAACCAGGTAACTTTCTTTCTTTCTTTTCTTTTTCATATTGTTAATTTTGAAGCTTTATTTCGTTGCAAATCTGGTAGAACGGATTATATTGGAAATAATATATTAATTTCTTTTTTCCTCTTTTGGTAGAATAATACATGTTCTTGAAATTATGTAATAGTAGACATTCTTGAAGTTTAAATGTAGCTCTCAATTTGAAGTTTGTATTATTTCTCAACTTTTGTTAAGGCACAATAAAAGTGCTCTTCTTTAAATTATACTCTCACCGTTTCAATTTATGTGAACCTATTTCCTTTTTAGTCCGTGCCAAAAAGAATGACTTCTTTTCCTATTTGGAAACAATTTACCTTTATGTAATGATTTATAGCCACACAAAATATATATTCATTTTACGTCACAAGTTCAAAAGTCTTATCTCTTTTCTTAAACTCCATGTCCAGTCAAATGGGTTCACATTAATTGAAATGGAGGGAGTATTGTGTTCCCCCTAAATGAATTTTGTGTGTTTGGATTAATTGGAGATTATTTCTTTGAATTTTATCAATAAGAAATAAAGACAAAGTTCTAAGGACCTCAGTGGCTTCTGCTGAAAATTTCGTTATGGCTGATTTTTGTAAATTCTAATATTTATAATTACCAGAATGCAGCATCCACTTTTCACACAAAAGCAGACAATATATGAATTTCTTTGATAAAAGTCTATGTTAATTTACTTTTTGGTGATTTACTATTACTATTAAAGAGACAATTTTAGCCAAAATTTAGTTTCTAGTTTAAAAGAAAGAAATTCAAAAATTTGATGCTCTGTTTTTCTAGCCGTTAGGAAACATTGCCGACTCAGTTTTTTCTTCATTATTTTTTTTTTTTTTTTTTTTTTTTGGGGTATAAACTCTGTTTTTTCTTTTTCTATACTATCCAGAAAATCAGGGTTACTTTTCAGAAACTTCATTATAGTGTTTTTTTTTTTGCCTTCTATTTAATTATATGTATGTTTTGTTGAACAGGCAAATTAAAATGGGAAGATCAAAAATCAAGATGGAACTTATTCAAGATCACAAGACAAGGAAATCCACTTTCCAAAAAAGGAAAGCTTGCTTAATCAAGAAAATCTCAGAGCTCTCAATACTTTGTGATATCAAAGCATGCATGATTATACATGAAGGAAATAATTATGAAGAAATATGGCCAAATGATCCAAACGACGTTCAAGAGATAATAAATCTCTACAAAAACCAACCAATTGAAGACAAGAGTAAAAGAGAAAACAGCTTGTGTAGCTTCTTGGAAAATGAAAAGAAAAAGGCTGAGATTAAAATGGAAAAATTGAAGACAAAAATCAAGACAGAAAAATATCCAACTTGGGATTCAAGATTCAACTATTTATCTGAAAAAGAATTACGAAATCTTGCTGGGGTTCTTGAGAAAAAGATGGAGAATGCAAAGGGAAAATCTGAATTCTTGAAAAGTTATACGAATATTAATCATGAAATTTGGGACTATCCTGAATTAAGGGACAATTTCAACCAAATTAATCCACACCCTATTTCTTATATGGATAACCAGTTTTTTCAAGAATTGACAGCTGATAATGTTAATTCAATGGGAATTTTGGATAATGTTGATCTTAATGTTGGTGATTATGAATTTGGAAATTCAGATTATATGATGAAGATTGAGGCAGAAGAATGGTTGGTGAATAATGGTATTATTGGTTCAAGTTCAAGAATGCAGCCTATGGAGTTGAATCAGTACCCTTTCATATACACTGGCTCTACTGATCAAATGCCTTATGGATACTTTCAGTAGATTTTTAGATTATTATATGACAAACACAATTGAAATGATATTTTCTTATATTTAGTAGTTTCCCTTTTGTTTTCTTTAAAAATAGTTGAAGCAAACAAATTGGGAACTTCTTTTGTTATATTAAATACTGCTTGTAATAGGATAGCTTCAGTTGCAATCTCTTTTGTAATCGGAACGCTTCATTCAAGAGAGAGAAAATGCTCTCCCCTCTCTCTATTCACCATCATCCTTTGAATACTACCATTAAATCCCAATGATGAATTCAACAACTTAGACAAGAGGGGTTGTTCTGATGGTAAACAACCTTCACTTTTAACCAAGAGGTTGTGAGTTCGAGTCTCCCCAAGAGCAAGGTGGGAAGTTGTTGGAGGGAAGGATGCCGAGGGTCTATTTGGAAACGGCCTCTCTACCCTAGGGTAGGGGTAAGTCTGCGTACACACTACCCTCCCCAGACACCACTAAGTGGGATTATGTTGGGTTTTTGTTGTTGTTGTTGATGAATTCAACAACTGCTAGGGACTTATCTCAGACCTCCATTCCACCAAAATCGCCCGACATTGTTAATGATAGTTTAATGTCGAGAAATCACTTCACTCTCATTAATCCAAGCACCTCCTCTTTCAACATGAAAACCTAATAGACGCCTCAATCAATACAAACATCAATGTGTTTGATTATTCTAAGCCAATGATGGATGATTCCTCCCACAAATCTTTTTCCCCCAAATTAAAACACATTTCTCTAACAGCAAAAGATAGAGGAAGAATCTACGCACCTTAGCAATTTTCTCTTATAATCAAACTTCTGGGCAAACGAGGCGTCCACCAGTATCATAAAAAAAGATCCAAGACCTTTGGAAACCAAATGAACCCTTTCCATTAATTGATCTTGGATCATATTTTTATGTAGTTAAATTCACTAAAGATGAAAACATGGCCAAAGTCCTACAACATGGCCCTTGGTTTATTAATGGGCACTAACTCTCTGTTCGAAGGTGGGAGCCAAATTTTGTACCAAGCAAAGCTAAGGAAGTCCACTCAGCAGTTTGGGTTCGCCTTCCACAACTACCCACATAATTCTATGGTAGAGTAGTGCTCCGTAGGATTGGAAACTCAATTTACGGACTATTACGCATAGATGTTTGTACAAGTTCAACACTCAGAGGAAGGTACACGAGGTTATGTGTGCAAGTGCCATTAGACCATCCAGTCCAAACAACAATTCAGATTGGCTCTCACATACAACAACTCGTGTATGAAGGAGAGAATTTTTTATGCAAAGTCTGTGGTAGACTGGGTTACACTGCACCATCATGCTCCTACACTACCACTGACCTACTAAAGCAGAAACAAGAATGCCCTTGGTCCATCACCTCCAACTCCACAGGTAAGGGAAAAGTAGTTGAATGGCAAACAGTCTCCTTTCCCAGAGGTAACAAACAAAAATGACACACAACCAGTACATCTCAGAACAAAGTACAAACGACACCCTCAGGTATCAATGTCAATATATTTGATGCAGGATCAGGTAAATTCCTAAATACACAAAAACTTATTTTTAAGTCTAAATACTCTGATAATATTGAGTTGCTGTCTAAAAATGGATCCAACAACAAATCCCCCAACATTACTAACAGTGTTAATACAAACCCTAGCAAGCCAATTCATACTTCTAACAAGTTTTCATCACTCCCCACTGATGATAATAATGTATTACTGCAATTGGATGACTCGCTCCATATGAATTTGGATGGAAAAAACCCTAATCAATCCCCAACTCCTGATTATTCATACTCTCTAAGAAAACCCTCCCTTTCCCCCAACTTGCTTCTCCACGTGGCAAAAAGGTTGCATGCAGCGATACTAATATCACTAAAACAACGGCCACATCCCTTAATCTCAAACCAAGCACACCACTTCTACTTCCACTAATTATACCTAATATTACTAATACACCCCTAGGTGACTTGTCATCTACCTTCTGCCCAGTGGCCATGCAACCCAACTCCCCAATAATGGATGACCTATGTTTGGAATTAAATGATCAAGACATGCAAATACAATCTATCTTAATAGATACATATTCATTAGTTCACGAACCCCAATTTCCCTCATCTACTATATCATCCCCTACACACTATGAATCCAACTCACACCAAAGAAGAATCCTTCTGAATTAAATCCCTCAACACCATCATCCATCTATACTCTCCAAAATGGACAACTGTCATGACCCAAATTGATGGGCCGCGACGGGCACCCAGTGCCTCACCTATCATTGCGTACCCTTGCGGCTAAGGGACTCTGAACATATGATGTCATACTTTGGCCATGGGCCACATTGCAGGACAACTACTAATGCTGACTGAATATCAATATAAAGCTGGGCCGGCAAGGCCATCATAATTACTACAGCTGACAAACCAACTAAATATACATATAAAGCCTACAAGACCAACATACTGCACTAACTGATAGGATATGTCTACAAGCCTCTACTTATGGGTATACTGTAATCGAGACAACTCCCTGACCTACTCATAACATATATACAAAAGATATACATAAAGTTCTAGACCCGACAACTCCGAAAGGCAAGGAGCTTACCGATCAAGCTGAACTCAGGAAATACTTGATAAGGAGGTCTACTCGTCTATTTGTCTGAACCTGCATGCATGAAATTCAGCGCCCCCAGAAAAGGGACGTCAGTACGAAATAATGTACTGAGTATGTAAGGCAATATACTGAAAGCTGAAACTGAACTGATAATATAATAACCGCAAGTAGCTGGAAGTCAAAGATAATCTGAAGATATGCTTACCTGCTGATACTGACTCAACTCTCTCAAAATAGTAAGTAAAATAGTTGTCCGGCCCTATAAGGCTCGGTATATATATAACTGCTTTCCCGTAGTAGGCTCGCTCATAAGCGCTCGGCCATACTAGGCTTTGTATCTCGACCAACTGGGCTCGCTCATAAGCGCTCGGCCACAGTAGGATCGTCATATAACTTACCATCTGATCAGAGGTTGCCCAATAGGAGCCTGCCCATCGATTATAGCTCGATGGTAATGAAAATACTTTTAATACTGTATATATATAAACTCTCTGCCCTCTTGACTGGAAGAAGGAAATACTCAACTGAATATGAAGTCCCGACAAGGAAAATATTATAACTTACCATACTAGGAAAATATAAGCAATTTGCGAAACTAGCAAAATATACGTAAATTCCGGGATATGAATGTAATGACAAGATCATGCAAAAGAAATAAGGACTAGCCTTAATATACCTGGAGTAGGGAAAACTCCGTCTTTGATTGCAAAAGTCTTGTTTCTTAACGTCTTGTAGGATTGAATGTAACGTTTCTAAATTGCTCCTTGTCTTCAAGACAACAAAAGTACTAACACATGTATTCTGAAAGTGCTAATCTTCACTTCTAACGTTCTGAAGCTTTATTTTGAAAGCTTTAAACATTTAACCCTTTTTTTTTATGTTAAGAATGGCTAACATCTTTTGATGAAGCTTTGTTAAAAGCTAGGAAAATGAAACTTTGTTAAGAATGCATAACATAATTATTGAAGCTTTGTTTAAAAGCTTTTGGAGGCGGCAGAATAGGGGGGATGAGGAGCTACTTCCATTATCTTGATTGGTATATAATGGATACTTACATTATTATCAATTCCCTTCTTGTTGCCACCTAATTAAAGGTGACTTAAGAGTCATCTTTAGGAAGGTGGCATTGCTGCCACGTTAAATTTTTTGGGGGGTTTGATTTTATAAAAAAATTTATCCACTTATTAATCAATTACCTGTATAATTTAAAAATTTTCCCGAATTACTTAAAATATTACTCACTTTTCATATACCTTATACACCTTACTATCATGGCCATGTAATACCTTGTATGGCACCAGTCTATAAATATCGGGTATTTTAGCTCGAGCCGTATTTTACCCCAACACGCCAAACTTCGAAAAAAATTGTTTTCTTTGATATTACTTACCTTCTTACCTATACGAATTTACTCATCACTTATAATCCTTATAATTCCCAAATAATCTTTTCCTTGGGCTGATGTCAATTACCTTACGAAGACAAATTCAACGTAAAATACTGCATGGCATAATATTGACGTAATATTGCGGGGTGTAACATCATTCCCCCCTTTGGAACATTCGTCCTCGAATGTTGACTGATGCTCTTATCACTTTTGTAAATTATAACTCTTGTGAATACACTAATACTCTTCTTATCATTCAAGCAATTGTTCTATGAATAAATCCCTTGTCATTCAAGCAATTGTTCTGTGAATAAATTCAAAGTGTAGGGTATTCCCCCCTTTAGTCTTTTTGCTCATATCATGACCTGTGGTCAAAATCTTCCTAATCTTGCAACTTTTGTTACCTCTTGTCAAGCGGCCTGTATGGCTCTGGCTTTGTAGGTGCACTTATGCGATTCATCTTTCCTTTTTCCTTATACCTTTTAGTCAATATGTAGGCCTTACTTTGTATATACAAGGCTTAATAGGATGACTCTCTAGGCCTCTATAGGTATATTGAAATCCTTTGCTCGATACTTTGTTGGATTTACAAATATTGCTAAATCTCATCGCATAGGTCTGTTTAACCATCCGTATGAACTTACCGCCATAGCTCTTACTTTAATTTATTGTTGTTGAGGTCTGTTAGCAAGTCCCATCTTACTCTCGTTGCTCATTCCATATGTATAAATCTAAGTCCTTTAATGCTTCCTTATTATTGTTCATCTTTAGAATGACGGTCTAATCTTATCTCATACTTTGTAGCTTTTGTCCATCCATTGTTGATTCACCTCAATATTGATCTGCAATATACTACTGATAACTTAACCTTTTATGTAATATTGCTGCTAGGATTCACGTTTTATCGGGAAACGTCTGAAATGATTAGATTGATCCACCTGGGGTGATACCCTACTTCCATAACCATACCTCACAATATCCCAATGCGATTCACCTTGCGTGGGTTTTTTAATCCTATCCAATTCATACAATCCATTTCTTTTCTTCGTTGAATCATTACTCAATCGAAGGCCCAAACGTCATCTTTTATCTATCACAATTACACCCTCATTCTATTACCAGGGTGGCATTCTAAATGCTATTAGTCTTAGACTTCTTTGAGTTTATTCAGGCTATAGTGATCTTTGTATAATTTAGAGAAACCATCTGCTCTTCTTGTTTTCATGGGCTTAATCCTAAGGACTTATCCATTTCCGTTACTTTTTTATTTGCCCTTTCTTATCCTTATTCTTGCTTTCTAGAACCTTGTCGCTTCACCATACAATGTCTTGGGACCTACACAACTCTATTTATATTACTTGCACCCTTTCAACTTGCTTGCATCATAGATTTTCTTATGTCATTCTGGGATATCAAATGAGACATCACATTGTATCTAACTATTCTTTAGTCTTAATTAGCCTCCTCGATACCTAGAAACCATAGGTTATGAGATATGCCACTAACTATGCCGATATCATTCCTGGATATTAAATCCCAGCACTTCTAGCCTTCTATCCGGAGTATGGACTATTCACATATTTTGCCTTTGAGTATCTCGTACGATATTCACCTTTACCTTCTTACCTTAAAATCTCGCATCGTATCTTCTATCTCTTTTCTGATCTCCCTTCCACCTAGGTGTAATTTACGTCCATAACTTGAATCTTTATTACAATACTCGTACCTCTTGTACATACACAATCTGGTGGGAGCTTCGTACTGACTTCTTATGGGACTGGTACTTCTTCTAACTGGCTTCCTTGTAGAGTCATTACAGATTATGGTTGTTGTGTTATTTCTCTTGAACATCTGATATTAAGAGTGATTTTGTCATGTTCTCAAGCACAACTTTTATAATTTTTCTAGGACCAATAATCAGACTTTTGCTTTACTTGGGTGATGTAATTCTTTAGTTTCATCTTCCTTCTAATCAGCCTTTATGTAGGCTTAAGCTATCTTTCGATTTGTGGCTCATGGTATCAGTTATTTCCTTAGCCTTTCATGGGCGTTATGGAATATCCATGATACAATCTTCTAACAATTCAATTCTTTGTATATGCTCTGGGCTTAATTCTTTCCTTTACTTATACCGGAGCCTTCTGTGGCTGTATGATTGTAAAAAAATATGCTACCTGGATAATGTTCCAAAATCTTGAGTGTATCCATAACGTACTAACTCTAGATCATTGATCGAATAATTCTTCCGTTCCATCTTAGTTTTCTTTCAACGTAAGCTATTACTTTTCCCGATCTTTCTGCCCCCTTGTTGCGTCCATACTTAGGTTATCTTATTACCCATATATATTGAAATTCCATACAACTCATATGATTCTGAATATCACTTCTGATTTTACTCCCTGTTCATTAGCCATTGTAGGTGCCACTTTCTTAGGGAGTGCATACAATGTTGTTTTGAGACTGTTGTCACACGACCATTTCCTCTTTAGGTCGTTGTACTGAGGTTGAAGCCTTCTTCCTTATTTTCTCAACTAGTTATTTGTCGTAGTACTTAGGGACGACCCTCTAACTCTTGTAAAGATGCGAGCTTATTATATCGTATTCCCGATATAATTTTTTAATGTTCGTGCTCACTTGTAATTATCCTTAGTTACTTACCTGCATACTCATCTGCTCGTACGACTATTTCTGAACTGAAGTTTCGACTGTCTTCCCAGTGGAACTATCTTTTATTTCCGTAACACTCATACGGTACTTTTAACTATCCCAACTCCTATTTGAATATTTCTCAAGTATTATAATGATATTCTTCGAGGCTGAATTCCCCATGTTGGGTTCTACTATATTTATCTTACACGATCTAATGACTCGTCTGTAACCTCCTCTTTAGCCATAACTGGGATCTTTCTGACCAATTACTAACTACTCGTTGGCCCACTCTCATATCAATATTCCTCGTAATCTTTCTTGGGTTATTTCCTTTGTCTTAACTTACATCTCGCACTGGCTCCTTAATTATTAATAACATCTCTGGTAGGAACCTTTACTCCCTCTCCTTGACGTCGTGCTTGCACAATATTCATGAATCGTAGCGTATAATTTGGATAAGTGCCATATCATTCCTCTTTCATTTATCGCATTCTTCCTTTACTATTCCATAGTCACTAGAACTACTTAATTGTGACTTAATGCCACATCACTACATATTCCCCCCTTTAGGGGTGTACTAAGAGTTGGAGCTACGATGACCTGCCTATAGATATTTCACCTTTTCATCTTTGGCATCCTTCCACATCATCGATAACCCTTACTCGCTTTGCGGTAATCTTTCCGTACCAAGGATAGCAGAATCCCTTACTTATGAGGGTGAAATTTAGTATTACTGGCACATACAGTCCCTTAAGCTGAACTTTGCTCACATTGCTTGTTGTAGGGAAGCGTCTTCCTGAATGATCATTATCTGAATTTCTCATGAATCTTCTTTTGTCGTCCACTCTATTATTAGCGGAAGAAAATCTGAAGTTCTTATGATGTTGACTATCATCAGTCACTCAGTCCCTAATTCATTCTTAGTTTATCTTGTTCACCAATTCATACTGGTTCTATTACTCTGGGGTCTAACTTTTCCTTTTGGCAACCACGCTAGAGTTGTGAACTTATTTCTCGAATGAGGACATAATTGTATGGCCTATACTCTTTTTTTTGTCCTAAGGCCTGTCACTTCTCGTTTCTTCCTTCACTTGACTATAGATTTTGTAATACTGTCATCTTTTGATCTACCGTCGTCATCCATGTATCACATCTTACTCATAATGCTTCATTAACTCTTTTCTTATTTCCTGCTAACATTTACGACTATAACTTTATTTTGAAAACTTGAACAAGACATTCTTTTGCCTTTAGCTTCCCTATGCTCTATTCAATGGCTCTTCAAGTTGCTTTAACGTGCTCGCTTTACTAGGGATGTGAGCCACACTAAGGTAATATTTATCCCTTCAAGGCTTATAGTGCATGTCTTTGTAGTACTCATATCTAGCTGCACTATTTCAGAGTGCACCATCTGGTCTCTCATAAGGAGATCTATTAGCATATTCGCAATATCCTTCGGAAATGTCAACTGACGCAAACAGTTCATCCATCATATCTTCTTATACTACTTTTGTTAACCCTCATAGGGCATATCTGGAAGGGGTGTATATACCTTTGTTACTATTGGATATAACTCAAAAAGCTTATGTTCCTCTGCCTCAATTATAAACGTTGTTAACCTTTATTAACTTGGTACCTCGTACCCTTTTTCACCTTGCTCCTTTTACTTGCTGAAACTTGTACTTATCTTCTTAATAGCTTATTGTCCTTCACCATAAAGATGGATAGGCATTCGTGCCTTAAGGCTTCTTATCAGTAAGCTTACACCTTTCAATATACCCATGATCTGCTAAAGACCTTATATTTACTTATCATAGTCATCATACAAAAATCCAATTCCTCTGACTCAGCTTTTCCACAACAATCTCTCTTTTCAACCTTCTTTCCAGATATGGGTACCGTCTTATTAGGAATAGGATTTAGGAATTTGAATTCCTATGACTGAGCACTACCACACGATCTAGAGTAAGAAGAAAGAGTGACAATCTTAAATACCATGTAGCCTTTTGCTTATAAGTGTGGTGCACGACACACCCATAAACAAAACTCTACTAGACACGTCTTGTAGACTCCCTAGGACAAAACTGATCTGATACCATTTTTGTCACGACCCAAATTAATGGGCCGCGACGGGCACCCAGTGCCTCACAAATCATTGCGTACCCTTGCGGCTAAGGGACTCTGAACATATGATGTCATACTTTGGCCATGGTCCACATTGCATGACAACTACTAATGCTGACTGAATATCAATATAAAGCTGGGCCGACAAGGCCTTCATAATTATTACAGCTGACAAACCAACCAAATATACATATAAGGCCTATAATACCAACATACTGCACTAACTGACAGGACATGTCTACAAACCTCTACTGATGGGTATACTGTAATCGGGACAACTCCCTGACCTACTCATAAAATATATACATATATACACAAGATATACATAAAGCTCTAGACCCAGCAACTCCGAAAGGCATGGAGCTTACAGATCAAGCTGAACTCAGGAAATACTTGATAAGGAGATATACTCGTCTATTTGTCTGAACCTGCACGCATAAAATGCAGCGCCCCTAGAAAAGGGACGTCAGTACGAAATAATGTACTGAGTATGTAAGGCAATATACTGAAAGCTGAAACTGAACTGATAATATAATAACCGCAAGTAGCTTGAAGTCAAAGATAATCTGAAGATATGCTTAACTGCTGATACTGACTCAACTCTCTCACAATAGCAAGTAAAATAGTTGTCCGGCACTATAAGGCTCGGTATATATATAATTGCTTTCCCGTAGTAGGCTCGCTCATAAGCGCTCGGCAATACTAGGCTCTGTTTCTCGACCAACTGGGCTCGCTCATAAGTGCTCGGCCACAGTAGGATCGTCATATAACTTACCATCTGATCAGAGGTTGCCCAATAGGGGCCTGCCCATCGATTATAGCTCAATGGTAATGAAAATACTTTTAATACTGTATATATATAAACTCTCTGCTCTCTTGACTGAAAGAAGGAAATACTCAACTGAATATGAAGTCCCGATAAGGAGAATATTATAACTTACCATACTAGAAAAATATACGCAATTTGCGAAACTAGCAAAATATACGTAAATTTCGGGATATAAATATAATGACAAGATCATGCCAAAAGAAATAAGGACTAGCCTTAACATACCTGGAGTAGGGAAAAACTCCGTATAATATTCTCGTAGGAGAATTTGATTGCAAAAGTCTTGTTTCTTAACGTCTTGTGGGATTGAATGTAACGTTTCTAAATTGCTCCTTGTCTTCAAGACAACAAAAGTACTAACACATGTATTCTGAAAGTGCTAATCTTCATTTCTAACGTTCTGAAGCTTTGTTTTGAAAGCTTGAAACATTTAATCCTTTTTTTTTATGTTAAGAATGGCTATCATCTTTTGATGAAGCTTTGTTAAAAGCTAGGAAAATGAAACTTTGTTAAGAATGGATAACATAATTATTGAAGCTTTGTTTAAAAGCTTTTGGAGGCGGCAGAATAGGGGGAATGAGGAGCTACTTACATTATCTTGATTGGTATATAATGGATACTTACATTATTATCAATTCCCTTCTTGTTGCCACCTAATTAAAGGTGACTTAAGAGTCATCTTTAGGAAGGTGGCATTGCTGCCACGTTAATTTTTTTGGGTGGTTTGATTTTATAAATTTTTTTATCCACTTATTAGTTAACTGGGTAATGTGTTGTTATCCGTTAATTAATCAATTACCCGTATAATTTAAAAATTGCCCCGAATTACTTAAACTATTACTCACTTCCACATACCTTATACACCTTACTATCATGGCAATGTAGTACCTTGTATGACACCAGTCTATAAATATCGGGTATTTTAGCTCGGGCTGTATTTTACCCCAACACGCCAAACTTCGAAAAAAAATCGTTTTCTTTGATATTACTTACCTTCTTACCTTCACGAATTTACTCATCACTTATAATCCTTATAATCCTCAAATAATCTTTTCCTTGGGTTGATGTCAATTACCTTACGAAGACAAATTCAACGCAAAATACTGCATGGAGTAATATTGACGTAATATTGCGGGGTGTAATAACAACCAAGTCCCAAACCCCAACATTCCGATATACGTCACCAATGTCCTCCCACTGAATCATCAACCAACGACATTTATAGAACAAGGACTTTAGGGCCAGGCAGTCTTCTTCACTCTCAATATCCAGAACCAAGAAGTTTTATTTGTTCTTCAAAACCCATAGATTCTAGCATAGCTCATTTAAGAGGACATGCAGCTAGCGATGTCAAACTACATCAATCACCTTTGATTGACAAATGTTGTGGACCCCATAGCTCCATAATTAGCACCTGTCCTTCTTCACAACATGCAAGCCCACTGAAATCTTCCACATCATTTCAACCCTATGCATAATATGCAGCTTCTTTACCACCTCCCATTTTTGCTCCACAGGATCAAACCATCCCACCCTTGTTCCATGCATTGCAGCATGTTCCTCAGCACTTCCCTGCTCCAGTGGATATTCATCAGACACACCAACATATCTATCATAATGCACTCGTACTAGGAGAACAAGAAATGGTGGTACAAGATCAGAACATCCCACCACTAAACATAACATCATTCAGAAATTTTAAATCTACACGAGGTCAAAATCATGTTGTTTCAAGCGATGGATGACAAGAAGTTTGTTTGCAAGTTCTCAATAGAGCTATACAAATGCTCCCTCGATATAAGGCACCCACTAAACAAGGCAGTAGAAAACTTTGTAGTCATACTATGCTCATCAGTGAAGAGTGTTCCTATATCCCAATCAATGAGACACCCTAATGTCAACCCCCCACAACATCCATCAATGAGTAGATTCCCTAGCTTTATCATATGGAACATCAGGGGTGGTAATAATGATGAATTCAAGCATCACTTTAGGGATCAACACAATTCTCACAATCCTTGCTTGGTAGCCCTTCTTGAAACTCGAATGTCCAACCATATAGGCATAAAAGATGAGTTTCAATTTTCCAATATGGTAGAAATCACTGCGCATGGCCAATCTGGAGAAGTTGCCATTATGTGGATGTCCAACTCAGTCATGTACGCCTCGATGGTCAGTATATCCATGCAATGATCCAAGTACTCTCAAACTACCAACCTTGGCTTTTTAGTACTGTTTATGCTAGTACTAATGTAATTACTAGGAATCAACTGTGGAAAAACCTAATAAATATTACTAATACTTATAAGGGAATATGGTTACAGGGAGGTGATTTCAATGAAGTAACTAGCCAACAAGATAAAGGGGGAGAGACCTATCAATAGAAATAGAGCCTCATGTTTTCAATTGTTCATTAATCACTGTAACCTTATAAAACTTGGTTTTAAAGGAGCAAAATACACATGGTCAAATCACAGATATAATCGCTCCGATCTAATTCTTAAACGACTTGATAGGTGTTATATTACTCAGTAACAGTTAGAATACTATCCTGATGCAAGCGTTACACATCTTCCTAAGACTTACTTTGACCATACCCCCTCCTAATATCACTCTCCCACCAGAATAGGCTCCACACTCACCATGTTTTCCGCCTTGAAACCTATTGGTGCCATCATCCAGATTTTAATTCCATTATTATGGATACCTGGACTAGCCATAACCTACCAATTGCCACCATCCTTTTTTACTAACAAGGTTAAAAACTAGGATTTTACCACTTTTGGTGATGTCATTAATAAGAAGAAAAAAACCCTTGTAAGAAGTAGTGGTATCCAAAAATTCGTTAACTATCCTACAAGTGCCTTCTTGAAGAATCTTGAACAATCCCTCACTATTAACTATACTAGCCTTTTAAAAATTGAGGAAGATTATTGGAATCTTAGGCCACGTATTGATCGGCTTAGTGAAGGGAATTCAAGTACTAAGTTTTTTCACATAAGTTTCCTTAATCGGAGAAGAAAAGACTGTATCTTTTTTTAAAGATGAGCATAACAAATGGATAATGCCCCTGGTAAAATCCTTCAACATACCTACATATATTTCCAAAATATTTATCAAACAAGCCATGAATCATCAAACTGAGCCGGCATTCAAGCATCCCCAACTTCCATTTGATACACTAATTTAGTAGTCCTAGACAAACCTTTACAAAATTATGAGATCACTAGGACTATCTTTTCATTTAAACCATTCAAAGCTCCTGGCCCGGACGGGCTACACCCATTCCTCTACCAGAAATACTGGCATATTATTAAGAATACAGTTTTGATTATGGTCACACCATTTTTGCAACCCACACTATCCCGGAGCAACTTAATACAACCTTTCTTTGACTAATCCCCAAGTTTCCTAGTACAAATAACCTTAAAAATTTCCGACCCATTGGGTTTTGCAATACAATTTATAAGGTTATTACCAAAGTTATTGTCAACCGTATCAAACCATTCCTTGATAGCCTAATTGGCCCTTTTCAATCTAGTTTCTTCAAGGGTAGACGGGCATCTAACAATGCCATCATCATCCAAGAAATTATTCATCACTATAATAAAATCAAAGGTGCCAAGGGTAAAATCCTCGTTAAAATTGATTTTAGAAAAAAATCTTTGACCGACTAGAATGGTCATTCATTCGAAGAGCCCCGCACTTCTTTAACTTTCCACCACGATTCACTAAACTTATCATGGCATGTATTAGCACCTCATGTATTGTTGTCCTTGTGAATAGATGCGAAATAGAGTTATTCAAGCCATCAAGGGGGATCAGACAAGGTGACACTATGTCCCTGTACATTTTCATCCTTAGCATTGAGCTACTCTTTATCCTTATAAACTACCAAATTGACTTAAATATTTGGGACCCTATCAAACTAAGCGTAACAGGCCCCCTCTCCCTTTTGTTTTTTACAAATAATTTAACCCTAATGGCAACCGCCAATGAAAAATCTGCCAACACAATTAAAAGATGTCTCGATTACTTTAGCTCATTATCAGGAAAAAAAATTAACCACACCAAATCTAAAATAATATTTTCAAAGAACTACTCTTCTAATCTAAAAAATCCCAGATCTACCATTCTTATCAAAGTGAGTGATAGCTTTGGAAATACCTAGGCTTCCATATTTGACTAACAAACCTAAGCCAGCTGACTACACATTCCTCGTTGAAAATCTCAACAAAAGACTAACAAGTTGGAAAATTCAATTTCTCTCACTTGCAGGAAGAGCTACTTTAGTTCAAATCACCCTCATTGTCCTCCCTAATTATGTTATGCAATACACGATACTGCCTAAAAAGGTTCACCAACAAATTGACGTAATTCGACGTAATTTCTTGTGGGGCAGTAGTCACATCTCCAGGAAAATCCACTACATAAAATGGGACATTGTCTCTCTGCCTAGGAATAAGAAAATCCACTGATAAAAACACTGATGATATTACAAGCCTCACTTGGCAATTTTTTAGTCACCCCTCTACTAGTTGGGCTAAAATTATTAATTCTAAATATGTTGGCCGATATTCAAATATATCTCACTCCTTTATATGGAATAAAATTCTCACATGCTAAACAATTTACAAAAATGCTATTGTCTGGCACATTGGAGATGGTACCAATATTGACTTTTAGCATGCAGACTGGCTGCCTTGAACAAAAAGCCTACGTAGCATGATTCAAGATCCGGTGTCATCTACTGATTCAAATCTCAAAATTTTGGATGTATTCAACAACTCCTCATGGGACTTGTCACATCTCTTTTTTGAGCTCCCAACTCACATCAACCGAAATTTACTCCATCCATACTACCAATGAATATGATACCCCAATATGGGCTCCCACCATAGATGGAGTCTTTAACACAAAGTCGGTGTACCCTCTTATAAGTCCTAACAACACTCAAAACCAAAGCAAAATTTTTGCTTGACTTTGGAAACTGAAATTTGGAATAAGATTAAGTATTTCCTATGGCAATGCTACCATGATTGCTTACCTACTAAAAGCTACCTATGTCATATTGGGATTAATACACCCTTGCACTGCTCGGTTTGTACCAACACTGAGGAAACACCACAACACATTTTTCTCTTTTGCCGGCCAGACATCTATAGGAAGAACTAGGTGCTAACACTCAAACCTTTGACACCCAATCTACCCATTGGCTTGATAGACTTTACAAACAAAAACCTCAAATTACATGCCACTCCCTAACCTGGGACTGTCATTTTTTTTTTGCACTTTGGCTAGTTTGGTTAAATAGGAATAGAAACACCTTCCACAACCTTTGCAACCCAGTACATAATAACAATGTTATCTCAAGAGCCTTAGAATATTTTCATTGTAGTAATATCAATTGCAGCAAGTTAGATAGACCCCTAACAGTTACTACCAAATGGGATCCCCCTACCATGCACCAAGTTAAATTAAACATAGATGGAGCTTTTATAGGTAGGTTTAAACAAGGAGGGGTGGGAGGTGTATTTAGAAACACTAGTGGGGAATTAATTCTGAGATTTAGCAAAAAAGGCGATGGCCCCTCCCCTCTTTACATGGAACTCGAGGCATTATGCTACGAATTAGAAATAGCAACAATTTATTATTTGACCAACCTCCAAGTTGAGACGGATTCAACCTCTATACCTTCAATAATCAAAACTACTAATTATCCACCATATAATACATTTATCTCCACTTGCAGGTACTGGCTGAAGATGTTGGGGAATTTACCAATCCTACACAACTTTCGTGAAGGCAACAAGGTAGCACATGAACTGGCAAGGCATGGAGTAAAGCATGCTAACATCTACTTTAGTCAGTTATATTCAGATGTTCCAGAATATATTAGAGATGTTGTGCAAGTTGACAAGGAGGGTATCACTACTACTAGGACCAGTACCACTAATGTTGTTGTGTTAAATAATTTGGTTATGCTTGGAAACTCTTTAATGACTTCTTTTGGTTGTAACAATATTACTACTACCATGCTTACGTCTGCTCCTAATGAAAGGACTGGGCCATGTAACCCTACTAGTTAATAGATAAATAAAATTTCTTTATTACCAAAAAAAGAAAGATACATAATTTTTATACTGACATAATGCCCTTTTTAACAAAAGATAACACAAAAAACTCCATCTGTTTTAAATTATCTATCGTAATTTCTAAAAATAGTCTCATATTATTTGTCATTTTAGAAGTTCAAAACAAAATTAATTATTCCTGAAGATGGAGATATTACATAAATAGAACAAATATTCAATGAAGAGAGATTATTTCTTAAGACATAAACAAGGGCAAAATAGTCCAAACCCTTCTAATTAATTATATACGGGTAAAATCGGGGATAACGCACACTCCGATTTATCGATGAACGGAACGAAGTGAGGGCATAAACATAGGGGATCGACATCAAACCTGAGCGTAAAAGGTAGACGAAGTGCTCGCCATCGGACTTGATGAAACAACGCACCCCAGGCTCGGGATGGATCATGAGACTTCGGAAAACACCTTGAGCAATTGTACACGATAGATAGAGGGCTACGATATCTGCAACCAACCAGATATCACGATGCGGATCTCGCTTTATGACGGTTAAGAATCATTGATTAATGAAAAAGAAAGATTTTTTTACCTTTTTTAGATTATTAGGAATAAAACTCTAAAACTATATAAAAGAGAAGATTTTCTTTGATAAAGAATGTTGTAACACGCAAACCAAGATAATAAAAATTGATTTTTATTGCCCAAACGAGGGCAGAAAGTATTGCCCAGCCCAAGTTCAAGCTAGACCATAACATTGCAACCGGTTTGATTATTCATTTTGCCTTTCACTTGTTTACCTGATATCTTTGGGTATTTGTGTCGAATGTGCCACACCTTTTTTTACCCCACTAACCCTCTTAAAAAAATAAAGTAGATTCTGAAGCTAAAAAAGATTTTTTTCAATTAGAAAGTGATAAAAATTTGTGTTCAAAAGGACTTTTCAGAGTCGCCACCTGACTTTGGTTTCGGTGTGTCAGGTCACCGTTTTTTTAGAAAATAATTTTTCCTTTTAAAATACTTTGGACTCCAAAATTAAGTCTGCACCAGAGATTTGAGTAAGGGGGTTCATTTCACTCCGGGAGAAGGTGTTAGGCATTCCCCGAGTCCCGTAACTAGTACGGTTGCACAATTGATCTTGTTGGCTTTAAAGAATATTCGGGCTGAGATAACAAATACACAAAGGGATAATAAATAGCAAAAATGTTTGAGGTCGTCCCCTTCCTAATAAAAAAAATGAAATAAGTCTTACTAGCCTATACTATGCTTCAACTGATGATGCCACGACCTCCTTTTACATTTACTTCGGGGCATTCCCATGTTAAATAATAAACTAAAGGGGCAACCTCTCACCTTGAATAAAAGAAAGGACCTAAAGTTTTCCTACCCAAATGTTGACGGCCTAAACATACTCCTAATGAATAATATAACAAAACGATCAAATAAAAAGGAACTTCTAAATCATGCTCAAATTCTCTTAACTTTTATTTTTATGTATTTGGCCAAGCTCAATTCCTAAGGCATGTAAATAATTTAAGTACTAATGAGCTCGGCCTTTCCCCGATTCCCGCACATCAAGAATATTGTACTTCTAAAAGATCATCACTCAATGATCCTAAAGTAACAAACAATTACTTCCAGAAATAGGAACCAAAAGAAGAAGAAAAAACAAAAAAGAGAAGTAAATAAATGATAGAAAAGTTTTGCACTTGTAATATGAATATTATCTTAATACTAGCATAAACTATCGAGTTTATACAACCAGCAAAACATCAAGCAATTGGCCAAACAATCTAATAAAGTTTTTGAAAAATTCAATCTCAACTCAAAAGGAAAGTAGGAAAAAGCTTTCAAATAGCTTGTTATACAAACTTTCTAATCACTCATGCTCAAGAAACAGAGGAAAACCAACACAGATTATGAGGCAGAATACAACACCAAAATATTCTCTCAAATCAGATTTCAATCAACTCTTTCTAGACCTATTCTCAGAATACTCCCCGGATTAATTTAAACCTTAAAAGTTATCATACTTAGATTCCACATAAAAATAGAGTGAAGGAGGAGATGTGAATCTGAAAGTGAGATTTCAATTAATTCAATTTAGAATTGTACACAGTCAATTCTGGAGTCGAAATTCAATCGCCTAAAAGCAACTCAGCGAGACAGCAACAAAATGGGATTAGGAGCCAACGAACTCGATCTCGAACGACAGCTTCACACCCACAGCGTCTCAAACCTCAAACGAAACCCATTTTTGAAACCAAAAATCGAAGAGAAGAAGAACTGAAATCTCCTTTTTTTGTTGTTGTTTTAGTTTCCTGATTTTCTAACGTAAAAGGAAAATAAAAAAACTCAAGAAATTTCCTAATTTCTTTGATGAAAAGAAAATATGTAACTGAACACTAAAGAAGAATCCTAATTTTTCTTTTTTCTTTCCTAATCTCTCCGCCGATTTTTCTGTCCCTTTTGTTCTTGTCCGTTCTTCTGCTCCTCTTATTGTGCACGTGTGTGTGTGGTTGCCGGTCCTGTTGGTTTGTGCGAAGGTTGACGGTAGGAGGAGGTGAAGATGAGTGAGGTCTGGTCGGCGGCGGAATTATTTTAGATGAAGGGGTCTGCCGTTTTTTTAGAAGATCAGGGGAACCGCCGAAGACTCCCCTAGGTTAAAGAAGAAGATCCCCTCTTAACCTTTGTCTATTAGGTTATTTTGTAGGTTTAATGGGTATTGGGCTTGGATTTAGTAACTATAGGTTATTGAGAAAAGGAATTTTTATATTCCTATGACATATAGTAAACTATATTACCATCCATGCTTAACTTTTAATATAATTACCTTCTATATACCTAATTACTATTTATATACTATTTTACGATTTTAATGGTATTAATTAATCTCCTAATTTTACTCAACCGTATATTCCCACCCCCAAGTTTCTCTCTCCAAATCCCCACGATTTTCCCTTCAAACACTCAAGATTTCCTCTTCTAAAACTAGCGAAAATCTATAACTCATCCACTATTGACAATTATTAAAAAGCTTTGAAACTTTGAGTTCGAATTTGGGTTTTCAAAAGACATTATTTGTTTGGAATGGATGTTGTTGCAAAGAATTGAGAATTCTCTCTACGTATCTATCTATCTCGCAATCCCTGATTTCTATAATATAAGAGGAAAGGAAAAGATAGCAGCAATTCCACCATTGACAGCCATTAAAAAGCTTTGAAGCTTTGAATTTAAATTTGGGTTTTCAAAAATCATTATTTGTTTGGATTGGTGTTGTTGTAAATAATTGGGAATATGGTTTGGAGTTTATATCTCAATTTTGAGGGATTTTGATGAAGATTAGACTTGGTTTTGGCTGAATTTCAAATTGAAACTCTTGCAGAAATTGTAGATAAATTGTAGAAAATTTGTAGAAAAATTATAGACTTTTGTTTATTTATTTTTTAGCTTTGTGTTTTTGTGTTAAAAGTTTTAATGGGAGCTTGTTATTCCACTTCGTCTATTTTAGAGCTAAATTGTACAGAGGAGAAGATATTTTTTAAGTTATATATATTGCTATACCTTTAAATTCAAGAAAGTATGGTTGTATTGTATTTAAAGAGGCGTGGATTTGTAGAATAGGTTGAATGTGAGGAATAAGTCAAATAAGACTCACAATAACTTATTTTCTATATTTAATCTACAACAAAACTACATATTATTTGAAAAATTAATATGGAAATACAGAATTTTAATGTTTCTACAAATTATCTACAAAATTTCTACAAACTGTTCATAACAGAATTTATCTTTATTTTCATGCATGTTCGTCTGGAACACTAAAGTTACTTGATATGCCAATATCTCCCGTTATAGAGGAATACAACTTATCTGTAATTTTCTACAACTTTCACACATTATTTCCATCCACTTAAATATAACTATAATAACATAAAATCTGAGCTTTGTGTTTTTGTGGTAAAAGTTTTGATGGGAGCTTGTTATTCCACTTCGTCCGTCGTGGAGCTAAATTGTGCAGAGGAGAAGATGTTTTTTAAGTTATATATATTGTTATACCTTTAAATTCAAGAAATTATGGTTGTATTGTATTTAAAGAGGCGTGAATTTGTAGAATAGGTTGAATGTGAGGAATGAGTCAAATAAGACTCACAATGGCTTATTTTCTACATTTATTCTATAATAAAACTACATATCATTTGAAAATTAATATGAAAATACAGAATTTCAATGTTTCTACAAATTATCTACAAACGTTTTATAATAAAATTTATCTTTATTTTCATGCATGTTCGTCTGGAACACTAAAGTTACTTGATATGCTAGCATCTTCCGTTATAGAGGAATACAACTTATCTACAGTTGTCACACATTATTTTCACCCAGTTAAATACAACTACAATAACATAAAACTTACATACAAATTTTATACAATATGTCTTTTGTATATTTTGTATCTGATTTATACATAGTAAAAATAAATTTCATACAACTAATTATATATTATGCAACTTATCCACAAATTATCTACAATTTTTATACATTACTCCTACTAAGTTATATACAACTACAATATAATACCACTTAAATATAATTTTTATATAATGTTGTTAAACTTTCATACAATATGTAAATGAATAAAAGAAAAATAAATAAATTTCTGCAATTTTTCTATAATTTATCTATAATTTTTGCAATATAATGTATGTCATGTCTTCTTCTTCTTCTTCGAGTTTCAATCCAAAATTCAGCAAAAACCAAGTCTAATCTTCACCAAAACACCTCAAAATTGAGATATAAACTCCAAATCTTATTCTCAATTATTTTCAACAATACCCAATCCAAACAAATGATAATTTTAAAACCCCAAATTTGAATTCAAAGCGCTTCAAAGCTTTTTATAGCTATTAATGGTGGAATTGCTGCTCTCTTTTGCTTTGCTTTATATTACTGAAATTTGGACATAATTGCGTTTGTTGCAGAAGAATTGTAGAAGATTTAGTCGTTTTTTGATTTGTGAAATCAGAAAAACAGTTGAAACAGAGTGTATCACTAAAACAGAGTATGGAAAATTTGAAACGAATCTGACGATAATTATGAATGTGCGTGATTTGTGTTGTAGAAGATCTGGAAGAATATTTAATTCTCTAATTTTAGCATGCCTAAATACTACAATGATTCCTTATTTAATGCATTGTCTATATTTCGTAGAAATACTATTAGCATGAAGGGTAATATCCAAACTATGAACATATTTGGTAATATAGTTTCCTATATGGTATAGGAACGAAGATTTCCCTTGAGAAAACTATCCTCTATAGCCCCTTCAAATTTTAATAGCCCATATTTTTTTTTCACTTACAAGAAATGGCCCTCCGGCCCAAACTTATTGCATCCAATAGCCCGAAATATCTACTTTATATATTTTTTGTATAGTGATAGTCTATTTTATGTAGTGATACTTTATTTTATATATTTTTTGTATAATGAAAGTTTAGTGTATATAAATTATATAGTGACAGTCTATTTGGTATATTTTCTTAATAGTGACAGTCTATTTTGTATATATTTTGTACAATGACAATCTATTGCATATAAATTATATAGTTATAGTCTATGTTGTATCTATTTTGTATAATGACAGTCTATTTAATATATATTTTATATAATTATAGTCTATTTTTTATATTTTTTGTATAATGATAGTCTTTTTAATTTGTACTTTGTTTCTAATTATCACTTTCATAAACATACTTCAATACGTAAAATATGTTTAATTCCTCTTCCACATAAGGTAAAATAAAAAATTATTATAGCCTCATTGTACATTAAATGAAACAGAGAGAGTAACAAGAAATTGAGGCTCAGATTTGCGTTTAACCATATGCAAAAAAAGAGAATCCAACGACGCCATGGCTGCAAAAATCCACAAGGAGCATGCCCCTCCAAGATACGGGTCGGATTATCTCAAAATTTCCCAATTGATTAATAAGCTCAGAAGGGAATGACAAAATCATCATTGCCTCTTTTTAGCTACCGATTATATTCACTGACACTGCTTTCACCAGCTCCACCAGCAAACATAGAATGCTCCGCAAAAAATAGGGGAAAAAAAAAGTAGAAGGGTTGTTACTAATGCTATTCTTATACACTACCAAACGACTCCTTAATAAAATTGATAAAAAGGGTTGTTGTTTGGGTTCTTACAGTATATGGAGAAATCAATGGCTAATTACAGAGAGAGGCAACCGATCGAGATGATAGAAGAGAACGGGGCAAGGATAGGAATAGGGATAGCAGATTTAGCCTCTTAGTTAATTATTTTTGGGCTAGCCACTAGAATTACTTTTGGGCTACAAAATATATATTGCAATTTTTGGACTACCGGATGATATATATTTGGGCTGATGGGCTATAAATGATCTTCTCTCTAGGTTATTTGGGCTAAGGGAAATTGGGTTGGTCCAAAATTACTAAAAATTTCAAAAATGGGACTAGTTTTGGGGTTGTTCAAACTCTTCTAGCTACAATCCAAATCTTATTCTAAAAAGTATAATGCATTTATTAAATATAAAAATCACCTTTAATTAATTAACATATACTACTAAAATAAAACTAGATATTAAAAGTGAAACCATTTTTTGCATTTTTTTTTAAATTTTATGAGAGGTAGATAAACTAAAAGTAGCTAGATAAAATATTAATTAGTTAAATAAAATAAAATATTTTTGCAATTTTTATTTTTGTGATAAAATAAAGTAAAAGAGTAAAAACTAGTTAAAATAGCGATATTAGATCTAAACAAAATATTTAAACGCTAAAATGTGTAATATCTCGGGGAGGGTAAAAAATTGCATATCTACAGAATCAATTCACATATCTTTAAAATCACGTACAAATTTATTTGTTATCCATTTTTAGGGTAAACACTTTGGCGCTCACCATGGGGATACGGACAATAGCGGTGGTTTTATACAAATCTCCATAACACACTCTATTTTACGATTGCACTTTAAAGTCTGAATTTTAGGTCAGCTTAAAAATGTCAAATTCTCTGCCCACTTGAACGTTGAGGCCATCATGGGAAAAATAGCAATCTGGTGCCTAGCAATGAGGTGCCCTCTACTGATCCCAACACGGTGCTAGTTTCCGATCCGATTGATACCAATTCATAAGTTGCTATCAACGTCAACCCACTAACTGACCCGAAAACAATGTTCGTGGAGGTCACCGACCCACATTTCGAGAAACGACTAAGGGCGAAGCAGATGGGGTAAGCCTGCGGCTAATTTTTGAAATGTTGCAGGCTTAACAACCGGGTGATAGCACAGATATAGAACCAAGGCATGCCCCTGCCAGGGTCGAACCCGAACGGTCCCAGAAGAACACCAGAAGAAACAAACAAACCACCAAGAGGTCAGGTGAATCTGAGCCTGGGGTCAACCCCAAGATAATGAAAATGCTTGAAGCATTGAAGAAGCGGGTGGAATCAGGTGAGAAGAAATTGTGACCAGTGTAAATTCAACCCGTGACCTCACAAAGGTTTTGAACCCCTGTGACCACTAAGTTATGCTTTTGGTTTGGCGAGGCAGGTAGGGGAATTGAAGACTGGTTTCAAATCGGAATCGATGATGATTCGCATTTGGGTAAACCGTATCCGAGCTCTCATGAGTTCGAGCTTGAATACTGGGTCCATCACCCTCGAATTAAGGTCTTTTGCAGGGGAAGAAGAAAACTTAATGTGCTAAAATCTAAGGCTTGATAGTTAGAATTTATTGTAAAGGCCAAATGGTCATTTGAACTGTGGCCACATTGTCCGTCCTAGGTATGACACAAGTTTTTATCTACTTTCAATCATGTACCTTGCATACTAAGAAATGAAAGAAATTTCCACTTCCTCTACAATCCTTACACATTTTTTTATCCCAGATCCTAAAAGCTTACGGGAGTGGGGGACTGCTGCCCAAAGAAAAGTTGGACGGCCCTCGCTACCGAATCCCGGAGGTACAAAACTTATTAGTTAGTGCCCAAAGGCTACGGCCACCATGAAAATAGCTCGGAGATGACTGAAGTCTGAAACCAAAAAGTAAGGCTCCTAGAAAAACTCGATACCTACTAAAAAGTTACCCTCGACAAAAGCATCGTCTAAAAATACTTAAGTATCTTGGAAACCTCTGGTTGTACTGAGGTTTCAAATCCACGAGCAAACAAAGTTGTATTGAAGTTGGGCTTCGATCGAACCTTCGGAAAACGAACACCCCGTAACTATATCTAACTTTATGCTAAGGCATAAGAAATAATACATGAATGGTAATTGGAAGAACACAACGCAATATTTCCAGAAAGTGAAAGCTTCGTATATAACATTCCAAAATATATTTACAAAGGACCGATTGAACGACCTCAAAAGAAACCAAAAAACATATAAGGAAAACCAAAAAAGTGAAAAGATACTGAGGCATCTACGATTGGTCTTCACGAAGGCCCGACTCGTCACCAGAACCATCAGAGCTCTCAGATCCCTCAAAGACTTTGGCACCTTTAGGCTCATAGAGATCCTTTTCCTCAGCTTTGAGCCTCTTAGCTTCCTTGATCTCGTCCGCTAAGTCGAAACGTTGGGCATGAATCACTTCGAGGGTCTCTCTTCAGGATAACCGCTTCATAAATTCGGCCTTTGTCTTTAAGCGAGTCTCCGCCGCCTCCAATTTGGCCCCCAATAGTGCATATTCTCTTCCGAGGTAATAACGTTACGTGATGGACGAGCTTAGTTTTTACCGAAGATCGTCATTCAAACTTTACCAATTATCGGCTTTGTCCTTCGCCAGTTGAAGTTGGTTCTCGACAAACGCCAACTCCGCCTTAGTAGCTTCCTTCTCTGAGGGTAGGCGGTCCATCCTACCCTTCCATACTTTGGTCTGGGCCTTGACCTCGTCCATCTCGGTCCGCAGCTGGTCGATCAAGTCTATCTTATGTTGGACCTACGAAGTTGTGTTGTTAGACACCACGACTAGCTGCTTGTTTTTAGCTTCCAAGAATTTACCTTTTCATCCAGGTCAGCGTGTTCCTATTTCAGGGTCGAGGATTCATTTAGAGTTTTTGCCAGCTCGGCTTGGAGAATTGGGATGTCTTTAAGGACCTCATCATGTTGCTCACTAAGAAGCATGTACATATCCTTCTTCTGGACATGTTCTTTGAGCTCAAACTCGAGCTGGCTGATTTCCAAGAAATACCGGGGGAAGCTTTTATGGTGAAGCACTGAATCCGATAAACAATGGAATTAGTAAGAAACGTCAAAGGAAAACTTACTTTGGATTCATAAAGGGAGTATAAAAGTGTTAGAGCCTTACCTGGCTCAGCAACTATTGTGCCTCGTTGAAGAGACTTAACATTCCCACCTCGTTCATTTTTGCCTTATCCTTCTCGGTCACTAGGCATCAAAGGTAGCTAGCTATGCCTATCGGAGCGTACAGGACTCGGGCATCCTTCAATAGTGTGAGAACAACCATCCTCTAGCACTTGGGGTCCATGCTCGGGGCGAGAAATTGCTTCACTAATATTGGGCTTGAACTGGGCCCGCCAGCTCCAGAGGGCATGTCCTTCTTCGGGATCTCCAGATGACCCAGCCCGAAGAAATCTTCCAATGTGTAAATGTCCATTCCATCGAAGAAGGAGTGGAAAGGATCGTCTGTACCATGTACTCCTTCAATTGATTTTTCCTTACCCGATTGGTCATCTTCAAGCATGGACTCGGTATAGGAGGGCATCTCGATGATATCGATCACACTGATCGCCTCCTTCGCAACATGAACGACTTCTTGGGAGGTCTCAATCTCCATCTCTACTCTGGCCTCTCGAATCTGAAAGGAATCGGCCTCGTGACAGCTTTCCTTGATCATTGCCTGCTCCGTGGCAGGGGTCAATCCATGGGCAACAAAGATGTCATCTTCTTTGGGCTCATCCCTAAGCCGATAGAGGAATTTAGGGTCTAGTACCCTGGACTTAGTGTTCTTCTTGGGCTTTGAACCCGGATGGCCATCCTTTTTATTCTCTTCACCTCGGGATCCAGGGAATATGAGGGCTTTCTTTTCCTCTTTTTCTCATCCTTCGCAGTAATCCCAGGCTGCCCCAAAATATAGGATTCAATGGGTAGGGACGTATCCTCGTCCCGTTCCAGCGGCTTAAGTTCTTTGGTCTTAGGCAGAGCTATAAAAGAAGAGAAAAAGTTAGCATTATGTAAGTTGGGTACGTAGTAATAGCTATGTAGAGAAGAACCTCACCATGAGAATGGGCCTCCCATTTTACCTTCAAAAGTTTGCGCCATATACGCTCAGAGTAAGACATCTTCTTCTAGATCCCTTCGAACCACTCCTTGAACCGAGAGATCGCATCAAGAATCCGGGAACAACTGCATGGCCATAAATACAAGCAATGAGAGAAAGAATGAAATGAAGTTAATACTTAAGCAAGACGACAATTACGAGATGCGTTCCAATTCTCGAGGAACGGCAGGAACTCGAAAGGGATCAGGTCTTCTATTTTCACTCGAACAAACCTCTCCTGCCAACCTTAGTCTCGATCCTCATCGATGCCCGGGAAAGAGCCATCTTGCTTAGTGGCCGAGGGTGAACCGAGAAGAATCTGTGTGGTTCATGAAATAGCATAGGATGATCACGATCCTCCAGAATTATGGATGGATTTGCCCGAGACACACCTCGTACCTCTTACAAAATGCTAGGATTACTGGGTCTACTGGGCCTGGCATAAAGGGATAAGTGTAAATACTTAAATACCCTTCCACGTGGGTAGTAATATAGTCATTAGGCCCGGAGATGACCACGTCTTTGCCTTCCCATTTACAGTCATCTCAGACTATAGGAAGGGTATCTTCAGTAACAAAGCATATGTATCTCCATGCTCCCTCGCCTTGGTTTTGTCGGACGGAGGCCTTCTCGACTTTGAAATTATACCAACCCCTAGGTATAAAGCTCTTTATAGGAGGCTCAGATGTTGCCTCGGGGACGGCCACCTGATGCTATGGTCGGGTGGGAATATGAGGGAGCCGCTTGTTGTGGTACCCAGAAAGGGTGTGGAGGTTTGTCACAGGGTTACATTTTGGTATTAGGGCTAACATGGCAAGAGAGGTGGAGATGGAGACTTCTTATCAGCTATTGGTAGAGATTTCTTGAAGGATTAAGGGCTACCATCTGAGAGGTAGAGAGCAAGCACATCAGGATAAGAGGGCCCAATTCTCCGGAGAGTTCAGGGGTGCCCAGCTAGGGGTAAAGGTCAGTTTGGGAGGGGTCAGTCCAGCAGGCTCCCATATTCAGCACCACATCTGCTCAGGGTGCTCCAGCGCATCTCTATTTCAGTGCCATACCAGAAAGTTCTTATTGCACGCCAGCTATTCAGGGTTCTACTAGTAGACCTTCAGGTACCCAGGGTTCTTCTGGTTCATATTCCAGTGCTAAGGCAGAGAGTTCATACTATCCTCCAGGCATTTCTAGTTCCTCCGGTGGGTATTCAGGCCATTAGGGCAGGGCTGTCGTACAACAGGCTATTGTACTGTGAGTTTGCTACGAGTGTGGAGACCCAGGTCACATGAAGAGGACCCGCCCCAGGCTTAGGGGCAAGGCAGTACAGCTGGTTCAACAGCCTATGATTCCATCACCAGTTGCCCAGCCGCCCATAGGTGGGGGACAGGGTGGTAAAGGCCATCCTAGAGGTAAAGTCCAGACAGGGAGAGGTCGGCCAGCTACTGCTCAGTCAGGTGGAGCCGGCACTCTAGCCAGATTCTATGCCCTTCTGGCCAAACCAGATGCATTGGCCTCAGATGCCGTTATCATAGGTATTATTTCGATCTGCGGTAGAAATACTTTGGTATTATTCGATCCACAGTCTACCTATTCATGTATCGTCTTTGTTTGCCCATTTTCTAGTTGTTTCTCCTGAGCCCTTAGGCACTTCTGTACATGTGTCCACTCTTGTGGTCAATTCTTCGGTTGTGGATCGGATCTACCGGTCATGTGTGGTCACCTTCTGTGGTTTCGAGACTAGAGTAGATCTCTTATTGACTTTATAATTGACTTTGACGTCATTCTAGGCATGATTTGATTATCTCCATACCATGCCATCCTTGATTTCCATACGAAGACTGTTAAATTAGTGATTCCAGGGTTGCTAGAGTTGGAGTGGAAGGGATGCACAGTTGATACATCTAGTCGGATTATCTATTTCCTGAAGGCTCGACATATAGTCGAGAAGGGGTGTTTGGCTTATCTAGCTTATGTTCGGGACACCACCGTAGAGTCTCCGACAATTAATTCAGCTCCAGTAGTTCGGGAGTTTGCCGATGTGCTTCCTGCTGATCTACCTGGCATGCCACCTGATCACGATATTGATTTCTGTATTGATTTGGCTCTAGGTACCCAGCCTATATCTATTTCCTCGTACCATATAGCTCCAAAATAGTTGAAGGAGTTGAAGGAGCAGTTTGAGGAGTTGTTAGTAAAGGGGTTTGTTAGACCCAGTGTGTCACCTTGGGGTGCACCAGTGTTGTTTGTAAAGAAGAAAGATGAGACTATGTGGATATGCATTGATTACCGCTAGTTGAACAAGGCTACCATCAAGAACAAGTACTTGTTATCACGAATTAATGATTTGTTTGACCAATTGTAGGGTACGAGGGTGTTCTCTAAGACTGACTTGAGATAAGGGTACCATCAGTTGATGATTCGGGACTCAGATGTTCCGAAGATCGTGTTCCATACCAGATAGGTCATTATGAGTTCCTAGTGATGTTTTTTGGCCTGACTGATGCCTCAGTGGCGCTAATGGACTTGATGAACAGGGTATTCAGACCTTATATTGGTTCCTTTGTCATCGTCTTCATTGAAGACATTTTGATATACTCACGTAACCTGGGAGAGCAGGAGCAGCATTTGAGAGTAGTATTTCAGACCTTGCAAGAACAGAAGCTATATGTTAAGTTCTCCAAGTGTGAGTTTTGTCTAGAGTTAGTGGCATTCTTGGGGCATATTGTGCCGGGAGAGGGTATTAAGGTGGATCCCAAGAAGGTTGAGGCAGTTCAGAGTTTGCCACATCCTACTTCAGTGATCGAGATTAAAAGTTTCCTGGGGTTAGCAGGTTACTACCGATGATTCGTACAGGGTTTTTCATCTATTGCATCACATCTAACTCGATTGACCCAAAAGGGTGCTCCTTTCCGCTGGTCCGACGATTGTGAGGCAAGCTTTCAGAAACTCAAGACAGCTTTGACTATGGCACCAGTTCTTGTGTTGCCTTCCGGTTTAGGGATGTATATAGTATATTGCTATGCTTCACGTGTTGGTCTGGGTTGTGTACTGATGTAGGAGGGGTGAGTTATTGCATATGCTTCGAGACAGCTGAAGATTTATGAGAAGAATTATCATGTGCACAATCTAGAGTTGGCGGCGATTGTTTATGCTTTTAAGATATTAAGGCATTATCTTTATGGGGCGTCATGTGAGTTCTACACCGATCATCACCGTTTACATCATTTGTTCAAGTAGAGGGATCTCAATTTGAGGCAGCATAGATGGCTTGAGTTGCTGAAGGATTATGACATCACCATTCTTTATCATCCGGGCAAGGCAAATATGGTCTCAGATGCCTTGAGCAGGAAAGCAGAGAGTGTGGGTAGCTTAGCATTCATTTCAGTAAAGGAGAGGCCACTAGCCTTGGACATTCAGTCCTTTGCTAACAGACTTGTGAGGTTAGATATTTCATAGCCCAGTCGATTTCTTGCGTGCGTTGTTGCTTAGTCTTCATTAATGGGGCAGATAAAGGCCCGACAGTTTGATGATCCATACTTGGCGGTTCTCATATAGACAGTATTGCAGGGTAGTGCCAAGGAGGTTTCTATTGGTGAGGATGGTGTTATGCGACTCCAGGGTTGCCTATATGTTCCTAATGTTGATGGTTTGAGGGAGAGGATCTTAGAGGAGGCACACAGTTCGCGATATTCCATTCATCCAGGTGCTACGAAGATATATCATGACTTGAGACAGCATTAATGGTGGTGGAGGATGAAGAAAGACATAGTGGAGTATATGGCTAGGTGTTTGAATTGCTAGCAGTTTAAGTATGAACATCAGAGGCCAGGTGGCTTACTTCAGCAGATGCCTATACCAGAGTGGAAGTGGGAGCGCATTATTATGGACTTCGTAGTTGGGTTGCCCTGGACCTTGCGGAAGTTTGATGCAGTGTAGGTCATTGTTGATAGGGTGACCAAGTAGTCACACTTTATTCTAATTGTGACTACTTACACCTCAGAGATATTGGCTCAAATTTACATTTGGGAGATAGTCTGGTTGCACGGTGTGCCTGTTTTCATCATATCATATAGAGGCCCTCACTTGACTTCCTATTTTTGGAGAGTCGTGCAGAGTGAGTTAGGGAAACATATGGAGCTTAGCATAGCATTCCACCCTCAGACCGACGGGTAGTCAGAGCGGAGGGTTCAGATCTTAGAGGACATACTCAGAGCATGTGCGATTGACTTTGTCCTTGGTAGAGTTTGCTTACAATAATAACTATCGGTCCAGCATAGAGATGGCTCCATTTGAGGCTTTATATGATGGGCGATGTCGTTCTCCTATCGAGTGGTTTGAGCCTGGTGAGTCTAAGTTGTACGGTACAGACTTGGTGAAAGATGCCTTGGAGAAGGTAAAGTTGATTCAGGAGAGGCTTCGCACAACTCAGTCCAGATAGAAGAGTTACGCGGATCAGAAGGCGCGTGATGTGTCATTCATGGTTGGCGAGAAGGACTTTTTGAAAGTCTCGCCAATAAAGGGTGTTATATGATTCGGGAAGAAGGGAAAGTTGAGCCCAAGGTTTATTGGCCCATTTGAGGTGTTGAGGCGAGTTGGGAAAGTTTCTTACGAGCTTTCTTTACCCCCAGATTGTCAGGAGTTCATCCAGTTTTCCACGTATTGATGATGCAAAAGTATCACGCTGACTTGTCCCATGTGTTAGACTTTTGTACTATTCAGTTGGATGAGAGTCTGGGTTACGAGGAGGAGCCAATTGCCATCATCGACGGACAGGATCGCCAGATGAGATCCAAGAGGATTTTCGTGGTAAAGTTCTAGTGGAGAGGCCAACCAGTTGAGGAGTCGACGTGGGAGTCCGATGAGCACATACGGAGCATATACCCCCATCTTTTTCCTAGTTAGAGTACTTTTCTATATCCGTTCGAGGAAGAATGTTTGTTTCAGATATGGAGAATGTAACGACCCGACTGTTCATTTTGCTTGTTAGAACCCCGTCCTCCTAAATAAGACTTTCCACACTCGCTTTAACTAATTTACGACCTACGGGGATGGTTGGTTCGGGATTTGGAAGAGTTTTAGCTATAATATGCACACTTGGTTTCCCTAAGATTTTCCTAAAAAACTAAGTTGACTTTGGTCAAAAATTTTAGTAAATGGACCCAGACTTGTGTTCTGATGATCCCAGAGGATCCGTAAAAAAATATGGGACCTGGCATATGCCCGGAATCAAATTCCGAAGTTCCTAGCCCGAGTAATGAATTTTTGTTAGAAATTATGAAAACAATATTTTAAGGATTTAATGAAATTGGATAATGCTGATCATATTGGTATCGGGCCCGTATGCTGATTCCGGAGCCCGGTACAGGTCTAAAATAATATTTAAGACTTGCCCGCAAAATTTGAAGTCAATCTGAGTAGTATAAGTACGTTTCGGCGCGTTAGAAGTTAATTGAAGAACTTGAAGTTCATAAGTTTGATTCAATTTGTTTTAGGGGGTGATTCTTAGATTTAGCATTGCTTCGGATGTTCCATTAGTTTGAGCGAGTGTGTTTCATGCTTTCAAACTTGTCGGTATGTTCGGGCGGGGCCCGGGGGCCCCGAGCGTTAATCGGGCGAGGCTCGAGTGAAGTTGGAAATTTTGGGAAGGAGCTGAAGCTCCAGCTATCTGTCATAACTGCACCTGCGGTTGGTCAGCCATAGATGCGATACCGCAGAAGCGGTCTTCCTCTCACAGATGCGGCTAAGCCAGGCCAGGCCCAATGTCGTAGAAACGGTTGTTTTTCCGCAGAAGCCGCAAAAGCGGCTTGTGTCTCGCAGATGCTGCCCAGCGGACCAGTTGAGATTCAGTAGAAGCGGATGCCTTTTCGCAGAAGCGGTGGGCGCAGGCGCGGCCCAGGACCGCAGATGTGGAAACCACTGAAGCAGCGAGCTTCATTTATTATGGGCTCCAAGCCATTTTTGCTCATTTCTACTCGTTTATTGGGCAATTTCGGAGCTCTTGAGAGAAGATTTTCACCTAGCATATTGAGGTAAGTTCATCCTCTTTATTTTTTAGTTTAATACCTGAGTTTTGGGTAGATTAACACACAAAGATTAGGAAAAATTAAGGGATTAGAGAAAAACCTAGAGTTTTGATAAAATTTAGATTTTACCACGAAATTTGTTATGGAATGGAGTAGAAATCATATATTATTGATCCTTAGATTATAGAGATCAACTTCCTTCGAAAAATTTTGGAATCTGGGCACGTGAGCCCGGGTTCGGATTATAGGAAATTTGAGTTTAAGGTTGGGAAATTACTTTAGTAATTAAAATGCGAACTCTTGAGCTTGTAATGACTAGTTCCTACTTTGTTTAATTAGTTTCATATCATGATGCTCCAAATTAAGGGTTTGAGCATCTTTTTGATATTGGAAGTAGGCTTTGGAGTGAGGTGAGTCTCCTATCTAACCTTGTAAGGGGAAATTATCCCCATAGGTGGAATAATTGAATAATTTGCCACTAAATGCGGGGGCTACGTACGTACTAGGTGACGAGAGTCCATGCGTAGCCACTATTATGCTTAAGTTCGGGTAGTCTAAGTTCCAAAAGCATGATTTATGTGATGTTCGTGTAAATTTATGATTAATTTGAAATTTGCTTAAATCGTGTTGAATATGGTAAATGAATCTAATAAGAGGAACATCATTTTTCTTGGCCCTTTTAAAGAGAAGATGATATTTTCATGAGTAATTATTCTCCTGACATATATTCTTGTCTGTTTTTTGTTGTGTTTAATTATATTTGACCTCGTCGCATGTATGATTCGCGAGCGGGGTAATAGATGCATTTATGATTCGCGTCGTTCGACCCTCCGGCAGTGCACACTTTATTTTCATGTTGGAAGTTGGATTGGGCCGTACGACCTCGACACTACTTGCATATGCTTTTTGCTTGGTATATTGCTGTAGGCGGAACTTTGTCATATATCCTGAAATGTAAATGGCTAACTGAGATATCACCTAGGATAGGACTTGTTGCTTCTTGCTATAAACTATTAATCATTTGTGCATTTCATGCTTAATATAACATCTTTCATATTATTTGACCTTAGTAAATGTCAAGTCGACCTCTCTTCTCTACTTCTTCGAGATTAGACAGGATACTTAATTGGAACATATTGTTTATGTACTCATACTACACTTCTGTACTTAATTGTACAGGATCTGAGGCAAGTACATTTGGTTACCAGGCTGGTGCATTCCCTTGATCCGGCTCGAGGTTCCACGGTGAGCTGCTCTCCTCTTATGCTGTTAGCAGCCCGATGGAGTTTTTCTTTACTTTTGGTTGTCTATTCTATTTCAGACAATAGGATAGAAGTATTCTTTTGTATATTCTACTGACTGCCCATATACTTGTGATATCAGGTCTTGGCACACACTTTAGTAGACTATCTTTTGTTGGGATTGTATAATTATTATGGCATGATGTTAAATTTCGCTGTTTTAAATTCAAACTTAGAGATTTTCGTAATTGTTTTGGGAAAAAGTAAAACTAGAATTTATTCATATTTTCCACGTTGGCTTGCCTGACAACGGTATTGGACGCCATCACGACCTGCGATGAAATTGGGTCGTGACAGTCGTTTATTCAAAAGTCAAATCTTAGTCAATTCTTCCAACTTAAAGCTTCCGAAATTAGAATTTTCTTCCCAGATTAGCTCCGAACTTTTCGAAATTCAATTCCAGCCACACTTACAATTCATAATACCTGAAGTAAAGCTATTCAAGGCCTTAACCCGTTGAATGATACGCTAGATCTTAAAATGAACGGTCAGATTGTTACACCAAGGATTCAACGGAGAGCAGTAATTATTTCTCAACCCAAGTTCAAGTTGGCCATAACATTACAACTGGTTTGATTATTCATTTTATCTTTTACTTGTTTATCTAATATCTTTGATTATTTGTGTCGAATCAATTCACATATTTTTAAAATTAGGTACAAACTTCATTGCTGTCCATTTTAAGAACAAATATTAATATTTTTAAGGGGCATGTTTTCGAGACGGATAGAATAGTAGTTTTCAATGTCCGAATCTTGAGGTCTCATTTTCCTTTCGTGTAATATTAGGAATTGCGACAAATTTTTAGGAAGTTTCGTATTGGGATACATACCTTCTTCCCAAAAGTTTGAGATTGAATATTTTTAATTAGAAAAACAGAGATTAATTTTAAGAATAAAATCTAGAAGGCTTCCTTCTCTAAACTTCGTCCTCTATTCTACATTCTAAGTTCAATAGCGAGCCTTCTTTTTTTAATAAATATTTTCTAACTAATAGTACCAAATCACATAAGAAATTAAAGGGGGAAAAAAGCAAATACTATCTTTTATAAGACTATTGATGTGGGGCTATAATTAAATAGTTCCGTGCATTTTATATGCGTTAATGATAAATTACGTTTTATTTGCGCGTAATGGAGTCTATTTTATGTGTAGGTGTATTGGAGATGAAAGTAGAACAAAAGGGATACTTAAATATTGAAAGTGTGTCGAGAACAGTGAAAATGAGAAAGCTGGCGACGCCAGGCTTGAACCAGGCGTTAACCTTGAGAGGCCAGGCAAAGGCCAGACCGAAGGATGCATTAACCTAGCAAAGGCGAGGCGGAAACTGGCGTTAGGCTGGCGCTGCAAAGCAAAGGTGAAGCAGAACCAGGCGTTAGCCTGGCGACGCTAGGCATTGGGCCAGGTCCATTCCGAGTTTTGAAGCTTTATTACGTCTCCTGGTCTGACTGGGACTTGACCTACACATTTAGATCTTTTCCTACACATATAAATAGACGTAAAAATGCCACTTTGGAGAGAGTTTTGGCGACGGAAGGCAAGGACATCACGTGGATAACTTTTGGAGGAGAAAATCATAGAGTTCTTCGTCCCTTTTTGTTTCTTTGTAATTTGTTTATGCAAAATACTTGGATAATTGTAATTACAAATATGAGTGGCTAATCACTCTACATTCTAGGGTTGTGGTTGACATGATTATTAATGTTTATTAATTACATCTTCGTTAATTCGGATTATCATCTTGTGGTTGTTTCTCTATTTCTGTGCATAATTACTTAATTGTCTGACTAGCAGTTGAGTTCTATTTACTATCTATATTATACTTGAGAAAGTCGTGTTTAGATTAGAATATAATTAGAGACAGCTTATTTCTGAACCCGTGGCTCGGTGGAAGATTTCGTGGTTAGGTTAGGAATATACCTAACAGTCTTGCTTAATTAAATACCGTATTATATTCTTTCATGATAGACTCAATTCCATAGGAATATAGGATTGATATATTGTGCGCATGCGAGTAGTGTTGTGGGAACATGCTATTCATATAAATGATCTGGTTAATTAGCAATCATAGATAATCTGGATTAACGAGTGTGATTATTGAATTTAATAAGATTGATAAACCAACCACAACCCTGGAATCTCTATCGCCTATGAAGTAAAATCTTGTCATCCAAAATTGCATTCTTGATAATTTAGTTGTTATTTTTTTAATTTTTACAATAGTAAATTAATAGAAAAAATACCACTCTTAAAATTCTTAGACAGTTAATTGATTTTGGTTTACTTAGTTAACGATTAACATAAGTCTTTATGGTTTCGACATCCGACTTTTGAGTCATTTTATTACTTGATGGTCATGTATAGTTGCGTGTGTGTTTGGTCCCAACAGCTAACTTATATACTACACCAACTCAATTAAATACAACTGTAGACAATAAATTTGCATCAAGAAAATAATCGAGACCGAAAAATATTGCAACAATCATAGTATTTGATTTCAAACAATTTGAGCATTACCATCTCTATGGTTCCTCTGATTCTACTTTTCCAATGTGAATTCAAGGGCCTTTAAGCTTGATTTTGAATTTGAATTTGATTCATACATTGCGAATGCTTTGATGGTTGCCGCGGATTCTATCACAAACAAGTAGCCTTGATCTTTAACTCTTTGTATTTGATTTTACTTCATTCTTGATCTTGAATATTTGAAATTTATATTGAAATGCTTGACTGCTTGAACACTTACAGTTTGTAGAGAATTATGGCCTATGATTCATGAGCTCCCTTGTTTCTTGTTGTTATAACTTCTCTAGTTTATTTTTTGAGTTATGAAGACCACTATTTATAGTTGTAGGAGTGAAGAATTGTGATGAGAATAAACTTATTCAGATCAATCAGATTGAAGAGTGACAAGGCTGCATTTTATTTGCCAAAATTGTCACTTGCACATGATATGTGGCATGATCCCATTAGCTCTCTGTTTGGCTTGGCGTGCCACGTCGTTTGACATATGGCATCAAACTGAACCTCTAGAAAGATGATATCTTGGGCTAAATGAAGTGAACTCATCATTTTAGCCTAATTAAATGGGCTAGCCCAATAGATTAAGACTTATTTATTCAAAATTTGATCACGCCCAACTCTAGTCCTAAAAAGGATAAGTGGTCGCTGCAAATATAATCCGGTTTAAAAGTCTGAAGTCGAATCCCACAGAGAACTAAGGATTAGCTATATCTGTTTAACATCACTAAAAAGACAAGTTTGAATAATTTTCTAAATTATAAAGATTGAGATTTATATTTTTAACTAATTAACTAGCAAATACTAGGAAACGGTAAAATTATCAGCTAACTAGACTAAGGGTTGGAGATTAAATTAAGGAGGTCTAGAGTTATGATTTCTCCAATTATTGGAACCCTTCTAGCTATGTTACTTACAATTTCGCCAATATATTCTCTACTGATCGTGAGCACTTTAGGCGACGTAATTCTCTCTCGAGCAACTACAACAATTTACTAGACATATTCTCTCGAACTACGCTAGTTAGCTTTATCTAACCGCTCATTATGACCATGTCAAGGCTTTGTTGTTTCTAAACCTACCTTTAAACCCAATGTATTGATTTCTCACATATGTTAGGAGTGACGTTGTTGAACAACTACCTAAATATGTACTCTCTCTCGAGCAGTACACACTAAATAGGCACAGTCAATTGATGACCATTCAATTAACAACAACAAACACATAGTTGAACAAGTAGAGAAATCCAACTGCTCAATCATATAAAAACATAACAAGAATTTATCCTACAAAAGGTTCTATCAAAATCCTAGATAATAAATTAGCTATTCATAATAGTATGTAAAACTACAATACCAAAAGTCATAACCAACAATGAAAAAATAGGAAGAGGAAGGAAAAAACTCGTAGAAGAATTCTCCGCCTTGCTCCCAGTGTGTTATGGACTCCTTAGGTCGAAGAATGGTCTCCTTAGCCTCTTTAGGTCTAAATTATGTCAAAAGTATGTCCAACCTCTTAAAATACCATTTTTCCATGTATATATACCAAGTAAGGTCGGACCTAAATAATTATACCTTCTCCTACGCGAAAAATGACAATTTTTTCAGGTCCGGACGCCGCAGCCGCGGTCCGACCGCGGTACGAACGTGGTATATGGCAGGTATACTGCCTCAGCCCGCCTTAGGTCCGCGGTCGCGATTTCGACGGTATTTTTCACACGCTTTCTTAATATGGCCAAAATCGATGCTTATGCTTGAATCACAACATCCTCCTTGATCAAACTGGACCAAGTAGCATCTTCTTCTAAGGAGGAAATAGAAGAGAATAATTCCCGTTATTATTTCTCCTAATTTTCGAGGGGAGAAATCAGAGATATATAGCAAGAAATTAAAAAGACAAAAGAAACTATAAACATAATCAATTTTGAAAACTTCCTCTTTCCATAAATAAGTTGCCAAAAGTGAAAAAAGAATCTACATAATAAATTGAGTAAGTTAATTGAAACCATTATACAAATTTACAACAATATACCATATATTGGCATACTTTAGTTACATATCTTCTATGTATACAATCTAGGCAGCATTTTAATTTACATTTAAAAATTTAAAACTCCTATCCTATAGATTCAATTCCTTTTTTATTTAGATAGCTTCTTAAATTACTTTTCCACCTTTTTAGGTAAATGCTTAAATAATATATATATATATATATATATATATATATATATATATATATATTACTATTCTTTTCAGAGACTATAAATACATGCAGTACATAAAGTTGTATCATATTTCAATACAAGAAAATACTCATATACTTTCATTGTTGAGATGGCAAAGGCAACATTGACTTTTTTTTGTTATGTTTTGCTTAGTTTTTTGCAATTTTAGCCATATTGGGGAATCCTTTGAATTGGAAAAACAAAATCATTTGACTGATGTTACTATAAATAAGGTTCAATGCCATAATGATGATGATTGTGTGAAATATTGTAAAGATCATCTTGGTTTCCCAGGTTGTGGATGTGAGATCAGTGGAATGTGTCGTTGTTGCGTTCCTTCACCACCTAATGTTTAGATATAATGTACTTTGAATTATTTTTATTTTGAGTAAAATGAAGATTTATATAAGCTCTGACCATTTTGAGAACTTCTACTTGTTTTCTTACCCAAGTGATCTTCTCCTATTTATTTTGTGTTTCAATTATTGCTTTTTTCTTTTCCAGTTTTGGAAAAAGGGATCAAATCTAAGCCAAGGTCATCTCACTCATTAATTAGCCCCTTGAATATACGAATTGGTTTCGGTTTAGATATTCTAAAACGAAGATAGACATAATTAACTTTGATCGAGAAATTATACTCGAATTTAGTAGTTATGAGGTAAAAAAAAATGCTAGCATCGAAGAAATAATCTAGGTGCATTGACAATGTCAAAAGTCTAAAACATGTGAAGAACTAGGAGATAGCCTTTAATGTTGTGGTGGATGAATAAGATCCCTTTATCCTTAATCAAAAGTGTTCGATTATCTTATATCACTGCTAAAAATTCGGCCATAACTGACAGAAAAACCAACCAAAGCCAATTAGTTTTCCAAAATATTTTATTTTAATTTTTTTTTACGATACCGACAGACTTTGATCGATTGTTTTTTTTTTTAAAGCACAAAAATGCGGAAAACTATTTAGCATCCAGCGAAATTTATGTTTTTAAGAAACCGACTGTAATCGATCGATTTTTAATATAAAATAAATTAAAACTAATATTTAAAAAACCGACCGACTTCGGACGGTTATTTCAGTCATTTATTTTAAAAAATCGACCGACTACGGTCGCTAATTTTATATTTTTAATAAAATCGACCGAAATCGATTGTTATTTTCGCACAAAAATGAAATTAAGGAGAACAAATAAATTAAAAGAAAATCTTAAACCAAAATGTACCAATAGTCTAGTGGGGATAGTGTAGACCCTGGTCTTCAATCGTGTTTTTCTGCATATTTTTTCTTTTGGGGTCTTTTGTAAAAATTAAGTTACCGACCAAAATCAATGAGAAATTGCGACCGGAGCTTCTATTCTCTCTTCTGTGTTTCAATTCTTATTTTTTTTCTTGTCCATCTTTGGAAAAAGGGATCAAATCTAAGCCAAGGTCATCTCACTAATTAATGAACCCCTCGAATACACTAATTGGTTTTGGTTTAGATATTCCAAAAGGACGATAAATATAATGAACTTCGAGGTAAAAAAAAATACTAGCATGGAAGAAGAAATCTAGGTTCATTGACAATGTCAAAGGTCTAAAACATGTGAAGAACCAGAAGGTAACCATTAATGATTGTGGCATGAATAAGTCTCCACCCTTAATTAGAGGTTTTCGGTTCACGTCCTGAAAAAGGAAAACATTATTTCAGGGAACGTCCCTTTTTGATGGACCTTACATAATGCTAATCCAGATTAGTCGAGGCCCAATATGAATAATGCACACCAGATGAAGGAAAGAAAAAAAAGGGAGAAATTCAAAAATAGTCAGATTTACAAGTGGTCATTCAAAAATAGCCACAGTTTCAAATAGAAATTTAGTCACTTTTCATGTAAAGATAAATCTGAATGAAAATACTGTTCAAAATCCAAAAAAATACTTCAATGTAATATACTGGAACTCCAGTATATTATATTGAAACTTTTCACGTGTTAGAGTTCCAGCATAATATGCTGGAAGTTCATACATAGGTGCACCAATCTCCAGTATATTATGATGGAACTTTACGTGCTACAGCAAACTAGTGGCTATTTTCAATGACTTTACAAATGCTGGCTATTTTTCAATGACCAGTCCGAAAACTGGCTAGCTCTTGCTATTGTAACCAAAAAATAAGAGGTAAAATTAGAGAGGTACGGAAATCAGCTACAAATAACACTACTTACCAACAATTAGCCATTCGTTTATGCTACCAAAAATAATCAGAAAAAGTGATCAATGATATATAACATTCCAAATAGCTCGGCAATTTCTTTTTAATTAGTTATGGTAAGAATTCGTAGAAAACACATAAATGATGCAATATATGAAATCTGAAGAAGATCGGAGGTAATTTAGACCAGCTTGGAGACAAAGTTCATTACCAATAAATTATAACGCTAAAAAAACAAGGCAAAAAAGATTCTTTGTCAATAAATATGGTTGGAGTTCATTGAAAACACATGATTAGGTAATATCAATTTGAGGAAGATTAGAGGTGATTTGCATTGATGTGGAATCATAATTCATAATTGAAATCGGGTATGTACGTGTGAGGTGACTAGACTGGCGGGTATTAGGGGTGTTCATTAAAACCGGAAAAAACCGAACCATACCGACCAAAAAAACCGATACTTTTTGGTTTGGTTTGGTTTTGGTTTTGAATTTTAAAAACCGACCAAATTTGGTTTGATTTTGGTTTTAATAGAAAAAAAACCGAACCAAACCGAATAGTTATTTCAAATTTATTATTACACCTATATATATGCATATTTTTATACAAAGTTTCAGAAAATTTATGGTAAATGTTTATAGTTTGTACGTTTAATATAGTTCTTTACCTTTACATTCTAATTTGATTGGTAGTTTTCTTTTGTTTAGTGTAAGAATCTATTTTGTTTTAAAAAGAATATATTTTTAATTGAGTCCTTAAATTATCCATCACTATTTGATTCAATTATCATCAATATATCAAACAAGAGGGGTTGCTCTGATGGTAAGCAACCCCCACTTCCAATCGAGAGGTTGTGAGTTCGAGTCTTCCCAAGAGCAAGGTGGGAAGTTCTTGGAGGGAAGGATGTCGGGGGTCTATTTGGAAACAGCCTCTCTACCCCAGGGTAGGGGTAAGGTCTGCGTACACACTACCCTCCCCAGACCCCACTAAGTGGGATTATACTGGGTTGTTGTTGTTGTTGTTGTTGTATCATCAATATATCTTGATAAATAATAGCTTTCTCAAAGGTCAATTGATTTGATAGTGCTACATTCAAAATGTGGTCGCCGGAATATGTGTTTTGGTAGTATATGTCTTATTTTTAAGAAAAAACCGAAAAACCGACATGAACCGAATCGAGAAAAACCGACTTAATTGGTTTGATTTAGTTCTAATATTTGAAAAACCGACTTACTTGGTTTAGTTTTTTTTTAGGGAAAAATCAATCCAAATCGAACCATGAACACCCCTAAGTATACATGCAAGAAACAAACTGAAAATCCGTGTCTATCATATTAGTCATGTGCTCTTTTTGCTGATATCTATTAAAAAACGAGCTATTATTGATCTTTTCAGAATGAAGTTGTTCATAACTAAAATTAGCGACGGAGACCAAATACAAGCTCTGGTAACAAAAAAGAGCATATATGTATATACCTCGTATAGCTAGAAAATCATCTATATTCAATTTCTTTACATTTTCCTTAATAGGTTATGTTAAGATATTGCTGATGCTACCTAGTTAAATGGACAAAATTGTTTCGTTTAAGTACTCAATACCATTGAATTCACCGCCAAGCAAATTGCAACCACCACTGAGTTCTAATCTTATCAGTTGCTTCAAACCAGAGGCAGCAGCAAACAATGAAATTATACACTGAATTGATGCCATGGATGCTCTAATCTGCTGATGAAACAGACAGAGATTCTGTCCTCAAGGCATATGACCAAATTCCCAAAGTCACATTGGCTGCTGACCCGAGCCAATTAATGAGATGGCTTGTTGGCGAACGAAGTAAAAATGATAGTTCTTCTATTTGATAATAAATCTCTCGACAATATATTTCTGACTACTACATTTCACATCCAATGAAATTATAAGCTACTCATTTTTCCAAAAATATCTTCACGAAACAAAGTTGCGTAGGAGGGTAAATAAAACAGAAAACTGAAACAAAGCTAAACACAGATCTTTCAAGTCTAGCAATTAACTTCTAGTACACGCTAACATAATCAAAATAATCGCATCGCACCATCTGGAGAAAGATCCTCCATGGAAACTGGTTTCCATCAGCGATACTGCAATATAAATCGAAGAGATTAACCACTTGCAATAGAAAGTGAATAAACTGACAGAAACAAATGAAGGATAGTACAAAAACCAAACTGAACTACATAGTCAGTGAATCATCTTATAATTAAGTACTCAGAATCAGAAATTGCCTACCGATATAATGATTTTTGGTAAATCTTTAAAGCTAAGAAAAGAAATTTTGAGGGTACTCTTTGTACCGAGTTCAGGTGATGATCCAAATTTCCAAAGGGTTATTATTAATGATATAACTACAGACTTGCATAAACTAGGAAATAACTTCCAAGTCAATTATAACTCAGTATAGATGACCATAACATCGACTACCCGAACAGGTATCCAATTTTCCACCATGTTCCTACTGCCAAGCAAATACAAAGTCCTTGAACTAAAAATTTAGTTGCACTTTGCCAGATAAAGGAAAGATAACAAAGCTTAGCTGAAACAGTAGACAGTAGAGCTCAGCTCTCGATATAGCTCGCTATTCAGGCAATCGACAAAGTGTAATAAAAGGATTCAGTTTCTCATTCTCTTTTTTTTTAAATTAGTACTTGGATTCAGCATTTTACCTTAATGAAGCCAATTTCCTTTGCATTGCTGCGGAAGCACTGCCTGCAGCACATGAGCCCATACTTCCTAATGATGGCATGGGGATTGCCACATACACGGCTGTACAAATACAAAGAGTAATTAGATATACATCAAATATTTTTCAGGAAACACTCTTGCCATGAGAGTAAAGCCAACTATGGAAGCTAAAAGGAGTGAATATCCAAATGTACATTGTCTAGCACTGCTGATTGATATAGTCATAGTAATACTCAAAAGTCAAAACAAAAGATGCCATGGAATCCAAAACTTGCAAACCACAAAATGCAAATCAAAATCTTCACCAGACGCTCTTTTCACCAATGCACATCAGAAAAAACTCCCTACTTTGAATCAAAATAACAGGAATTCCAAAATACAGTGTCTTGAGCAATACTCCTACTTTGAATCAAACGAAAGAAAACCACGTAAAGCAAAGAGCTTCCAAAAACACACATCTAGTTCGTTGCAATAAGCACTACGAAGCTGTAGCAAAGCACTAGAAATTAGCACTTAATAGCAGAGATTAAAAACTCAAATTCATACCCACTCGCCTAAATGTCCAGATCATAGATAATATTTTTACAGGAAAAAAATATACAGGAACGAATTAAACAACTAAAATTTATGAAAAGAAATAAACTGCAACCCATTAGGAAGAATTTGATCAGCATCATATGCGGCACTTAAAAGCTCCTTCATACCATAAAAATCACCTTGTCATGCGCTAAAAACTCTTTTTAAACCATAATTTACCAGTTTAATCAACACGATTATCGATTCTATTTGAACATTCTAAAGTACTCAATAATTTTAAAACCAAAAGCATTCGCTTTACTAGCTCATATTTACATCACGACACATTACAAATCTTTGGGGGGCGGGGGCAGGGGCGGGGGCGGTGAGTCAGGCTTTTGATTGAAAAGTCCCAAATTGCGGCTAGAAAAGATACAATTCATACATACAAAGGTAACTATCAAAGTCTCCACAATAATAATTCAATTAAAAGTTCCAGTATATCTCTGACTCAATATTTTTATGATTCCAAAACGATACTATTACTCTAGTTTTTAGTTTTAGCATTACTTTTTGTCACCATCTAAATCTAAGATCCATGAGGAAAATAGAACAAAAATAAGTGAAACTAAAGATATAATTCCCAAAAAAATCCATTAATTAGGATTTAACTTAATCAAATATAAAGAGAGAAGAAAATTTACCAGGTCCGAGAGCCAGGGCCGTAGTTTTTGGGGTGAGCGTTCCAGATGTTGGAGTGACCCATATTCTGAAGTCGGCAGCAGACGGCGCTTTTGAAATGTATGGAAAAACCCTAATCTCTCACTTGTTTAGCGTTGGGAGGAAATATATATAAATAGGCATTACTTTAGGGGCATTCGTGGAATTACACCTCCTACTATAGTTTTTTTTTCTTTTTCTTTTTGACAAAAACATTTCAGCTTATAATTTAAATTATTTATAACATATTATAGCAGATTAATTATGAGTTGATGTTTATCTTAGATTATATTTAAAATTATTCTTATAATTTGTGAGCTAATTGAGTGTGTAGAGCTTAAACTCTTCAATGTTATGTTATTTCATTGTTGTTTATCTCGGAATTTAGAAAATAAGAAAAGTCAAAGAAAAAGAACGTTCCAGAAAAATTATTCTATTTAGTTTTTTTATTCAAATATTTTAAACACTCTCTTTTCCATCTGCTAATCTTAAATCTTTTCTTTAATTTTTTTATATAAAAATGTGTACTTCGAATAAAGTTGAGAAATCTTTCATTTCTTTTGTGCACCAAATTCAAGGTTCTAATATTCTTAAGTCATGTAACAGCTGCAAAATTTCATGAAAACCAATAACCTTATGTGTGAAACCTCTAACGACTAATTTCTCATGTATTTTTGAGTTTTTCCCGTCATGATAAAATTTGGTTGTACAAATTTATTTGAGAATTACAATCTCTCGTATAGATTATATTTCATTTGAGAATTGCAAGATCCCAGGTTTAGAGTTTAGGGTTTAGAATATATCATGTAGATTCATCTTGCACCCATGCTCATTCTTTTGTCAAAAAGAATGGAAAAGAATAAAAAATGTCCTTAAACTATTCGAAATAGCTCAAAAATATCCTCTCTTTGTTTTTAGTGCCAAAAATATCTCTACCGTCTATGTTTTGGACCACAAATACCCCTAAACCGTTAGTCTTGCCATTGAAGCTGACATGGCAGTCCAACTAGGTTAGATTTGCTTACATGGCCATCCACCTATGCAATCCAGCATGACAAACTTAATTTTTCGAGAAAATTATTTTTTTTGAATTTTTTTATTAAAATACAAAATCAACATTTATTCAAAAAAAGTAAAAAATATTCAAAAAAATTATTTATTTCGGAATTTTTTTAAAATACAAAATCAACACTTATTCCGAAAATACTAAAAAAATTCGGAACATTTATTTATTTATTAAAATATTATATATAATATACAAAATAAATTATTTTGGAGTGTGCTTTAATATATTGTTCCGGAAATATTTTACTTTTTTTGGAATAAGTGTTCGATCATAAAAATTTTAAATTTTACTTGAAGTTGAATTCCGAAATTTTTGTAAATTTAAAAACTCCAAAAATTATAAGAACTTCGGATGAACCAATTGACACTTACAGTAGAGGTGTGCCTTTTGTGAAGCTATAACTGATAAGTATCCAAAAATTTAGATCAAACTAATCATAAATTCACAAAAGAGAACAATATAGTTTTTTAATCAAATCATAAAGCCTAATCAAGAATAATTTTTCCTGTTTTTTTTACTATTTTTGGAATAAGTGTTGATTTTGTATTTTAATAAAAAGATCCGAAATAAATAATTTTTCCGAATATTTCTTACTTTTTTAGGAATAAATGTTGATTTTGTATTTTAATAAAAATTTCCGTTTTTTTTTTCCAAATTTTTTTTTTTTGACATATTGGATTACTTAGGTTGATGGTCATATAAGCAAATCTAACATAGTTGGACTGTTATGTCAGCTTCAATGACTAGACTAATGGTTTAGCGGTATTTGTGGTCCAAAACATAGAAGGTAGGGATATTTTTCGTACCAAAAATAAACGAAGGATATTTTTAGATTATTTCGAATAGTTCAAGGACATGTATGACCCTTTTCCGCGGAAAGAAAGATCCTCAAGCTCAAGGGGGTCGTGCAAATTATCATACGGAGACGAAGTTGAAGCAAAGAAACATCCGGGTAGGAACGCCTCAAATTGGGACAATTTCGATATTTTAAAAATCTCCAACTCAGATTTCAAATTGAACTATGTGGCACCATAAGTCCATTGTGTGTTATCTGTTTGTAAAATTGACATTGACGATATTAGTTTCGAAATTGAGAATTGGAAGAATGTTGTGATGTGCTATATACTTGGTTATACTTTCCTATTTGCTGTAATGAATAGAATTATCCAAAGCCTCTAGGAAAAACATGACATCAATAAGGTGTCAATGTTAAAGAATGAGATTCTCTTGGTGTCACAACTCTAAATCCAGATCCGGTTGTGATGATGTCTTTCGTGAAGACAAGACCAGCCGACACACTACCAATTCATTTTAAGCAATTAAATCAATACAAATTAAGTCTTTAACGTGATTATAATGCCAAAATAAGGTGAAACAGTACAGTTGCGGAATAAACATAGCCCGACATCGGGGTGTCACCAGTTATGAGCATCTATCATAAAAACTACAAGTCTAAAAGAGTCTACACAACTACTACATAACTAGAACAGGGGAAAAAAGGTAGAGGGAGAAGCACTGGGCTGCGAATTCCGAGCAGCTACCTAGTGAATCTCCGAAGTCTGTTGGAAGCTCTCAAACCTCGCAAGCAGGACCTAAAGCGCTTGAATCTGCACACGGGGTGCAGGGAGTAAAGTGAGTACTCCAACTCAGTGAGTAATAATAATAAATGTAGATTGAGCAATAAGAAATAATGTATAGGCACATCAACAGACTATAAAGAAGCAGTAAAAACTAGTAAAAACAATGAAATAGTGAAAATATGCAAAATCACTTTAGTTCACTTTAAGCTTATTTAGAATGCCTTTTTAACAGCTAAGCAAGTAAATTACAGGCAACTAAAAAAGATAAACACATAAAGAATCGCCCCTCGGGCACAATATCAACAAAATAAGCCCATCGGGCAACACATGGAATAATACCAGCCCCACGGGCTATATCTCATATCACAATGGGTACCCATGCTCACTAGGGTTTGCAGACTCCTGGAGAGTCCCCTAACGGCACAAGCGCAATATCAAGCCATCTCGTGGTATAGGCTCTCGGCCTCATATCAACAAGCTACCCTGTGGCGTACAATCTCAGGCCCTCGGGCTCATAATCATAATCATTGTATCCTCACAACACAGGCGCTCGGTCTTACTCAGTTAGAATCTCATAAGCCACTCGAAAAACAGTAAAACATGATGTTCAGCCCAATTATAATTTAAAATGTCGTTTAATGTATTACAATAGAGTAAATATGGCTGAGTTATGAAAATAGTAGAATATAGCATGACTGAGTACAAGAATAAAGTCAAAATAGTTAGGAAATATCAGTAAAAATCCCCTAAGGGTCCAAATAGTTGGCACGAGGCCCAAATATGGCATTCAGCCCAAAACATAATGATAGCAAATAGTTTTCAATCAAATGCGCGGTAAAACAGTCGTTTGGGACAGACTGAGTCAAAATTCCCAACGGTGCACGTCCCCACGCTCGTCATGTAACGTGTGCGTCACCTCAATATAGCACAACGATGTGTAATCCGGGGTTTCATACCCTCAGGATAACATTTAAAATCATTACCTTTATCCGGTCCAAATCTCCAGCTCATGATGCCTTTGCCTCTCGAATCGACTTTCGGATGCTCCAAATCTAACCAAAATCAGTACAAAACCATCAAAATATGCTTAGGGAATAAAGCCCACTCGAAAGAAATCAAATTACAACACACATTTCGAAATTGGCCAAACCCGACCCCTGAGCCCATGTATCGGATTTCGATAAAAATTACATCAATAGACTCCTTGTCACTCACTGAGTTCATTCATATCAAAAGCATCAAAATCCAACCACAAATGACCCCTCAAATCCCAAATTCTAAGTCTCCAATTACAAGCCCTAGTTCTTCAATATTAGGCTTAAATTCCATGATTAATTAGGTAGAATTCACATAAGAATCGAGTATAAAGTCCGTAAATCTTACCTTCAATTATTCCCCCCTGAATCCCACTTCAATCCTCTTCAAAAAGCTCCAAAATCACTCACAAATGGTGAAAGTTAGCCCCAAAATTGCGGGCAATGGCTATTTAAACATTATGCCCATGCATTAAAAACCTTCTTCGCGAAAGCGGTCAAAGCCTCGCGTTCACGAAGCACAAACTTAAGTCGACCAAATTTTCCTTCTTCGCGAACGCTTATTACCTCTCGCGAACGCGATGCCTTCTGACTCCTACCTTCGCGAACGTGGTTCCCCCTCTCGCGAACACGATGATCAATGGCCCAGTCCTTCGCGAACGTGAAGGCCAAACCTTCAGCCTTACATGCTAACCCTTCGCGAACGCGAGGGCCTACTCACGAATGCGAACGCGAAGGCCAATTCTCTGCAACACCCAACAGCAGTTTTATGCAATTTTTCACAACATGAAATGGTCCGATTGACCACCCACTCATCCGAGGCCCCCGGGACCTCAAACAAATATGCCAACATATCCCATAACACCATTCAAACTTGTTCCAATCTTCAGAATGCTCAAAACAATATCAAAACACCAAATTTGCATCGGATTCAAGCCTAAGAATTCTAAAATCTTCTAAATTACGCTTTTGATCATAAACTCTACCAAACCACGTTCGAATGACCTGAAATTTTGCACACACATCCCGAATGACATAACGAAACTACTGTAACTCCCAGATTTCCATTCCAACCCCTATATCAAAAACTCACATATCAACCAGAAAACGCCGAAATTTCAATTTTGCCAATTCAAGCCTAAATCTACTCCGAACCTCCAAAACACATTTCGATCACGCTCCTAAGTCCCAAATCACCTCCCGAAGCTATCCGAATCATCAGAACTCACATCCGAACCCTATAACACATAAGTCAACATCCGGTTGACTTTTCCAACTTAAGCTTCCTCAAAAAAGAACAAGTGTCTCAAACCTTACCAAAACCTCTCCGAACCCGAACCAACCAACCTGATAACACATAGTACCGATAAATAAAGCAATAAGAAGCAGAAATGGGGGAAACAGGGCGTTAACTCATGAGACGACTGGTTGGGTCATCACATCCTCCCCCTCTTAAACAAACATTCATCCTCGAACGAGTCAAGAAACATACCTGAAGCCTCATATCTGCTCCGCATCTCCTGATCGCAAATCTGATGCTCCAAGATATCTACTGGCTCCACATCATAAGTCAAATAACCATCTAATTGCACCAAGCTGAAATCCAGAACATGATACGGATCCTCAATATACTTCCGGAGCATAGAAACGTGAAATACCGAATGCACACTCGACAAGCTGGGTGGCAAAGCAAGCTCATAAGCCACCTCCCCAATCCTTCGAAACACCTCAAAAGGCCCAATGAACCAAGGACTAAATTTACCCTTCTTCCCAAATCTCATAACACTCTTCATGGGTAAAGCCTTCAACAGAACCTTTTCGCCAACCATGTAGGACACATCCCGAACCTTCCTATCAGCATAACTCTTCTATATCGACTGCGCTGTACGAAGCTCTCCTGAATTACCTTCACCTTTTCTAAAGCATCCTACACCAAGTATGTCCCTAATAGCCTAGCCTCACCCGGCTCAAACCAACCAAATAGATATCTACACCGCCTCCCATACAAAGCCTCATATGGAGTCATCTGAATACTCGACTGGTAGCTGTTGTTGTAAGAAAACTCTACAAGCGGTAGAAACTGATCTCGTGACCCTCCGAAATCAATGACACAAGCACGCAATATGTCCTCCAATATCTGAATAGTGTTCTCGAACTGCCCGTCCGTCTGAGGGTGAAAAGTTGTACTCAACTCAACCTGAGTACCCACTCTCACTGCACAGACCTCCAAAACTGTGAAGTAAACTGAGAGCCCCTATCTAAAATGATGGAAACTGGAACTCCATGCAAATGAACAATCTCCCAAATATAGATCTCTGCCAACCGCTCTGAAGAATAAGTAGTACATGTCACACCACCTTTTGGCGCGCCCGTCCCGAAGGGTGAAACGGGCAAGGTGTTTTTCCAATTAAAGTGACAATA